>JARQSU010002255.1:0-13860 GCA_030142265.1 Calameuta filiformis
AGAGTGTATGTTATAGGAAAATATAGCACGATTCTTTAATTTTAAGAAACTCAAGTGTCTCGTTTCTTCCAAAGACGCCTGCCCAGTGCACAAACCCTATACAAGTCTCGTGATTCTGAATCCCTAAAACTCACGAAACGTCTCAATATTAATACTAATCATTAATCATTATGCACGGAAAATCAAAATAAAAGTAGCATAATAAAGCTATTTAGCATAAGGACCCGTTTCGCACTCCTACTCAGCTAATAAACGAGAGAAACACTTTGAACGGAACTCAGCAAAACTCTCAGCTGTGGTGATCTCTGGAGGTAAAGAGTTCCAAAAATGAACCCCTGTTACCAGAAAGGACTTCTGAAAAGCCACCGTTCTGGTGGGTGGGGGATGCAGCGTGTCTGTCCGTGATAGGTCCTGACGCCGTGAAATGTTAGGTCTAAGTTTAAGCTGGTCGGCGAAGAGGTTTGGGATACTCAAACATAGAGCTTTGTGGAACAGGCAGGCAATGAAAAATAACCGTCGGTTTCCATCTTAAGCCACCCAAGATTTCGCCTATGCCCCGAAATGTGTGCTGATCTGGGCCATCGTAGCAACAATCGTAAACAGTTATTGAGTGATATTTGGAGCTTCCTCTCTAAGCCGTCCAATAAATTTGTAAGAGCAGCAACGCAGTAGTCGAAAATTGGAAAGACCAAAGCAGTAACGAGGCGACATTTTAATGTTAAGCTTAAATCATTCCCAAACATGGGTATACGATATAGCGCCCCAGCAGATTTTCTACAGACAAAGGCAATATGATCAGTCCAAGACAGAATGCTATCTAGGGTCACACCAAGGTATCGAAAAGTCCAGAACGAAGAGTCGAAACAAGCTCAATCGGCTCACCCTGAAGCAGGAGTTCTGGGAGTACAGAAAGATATAAAGCATTAACAAACCTAGCAGAGCCCACTATCATTCCCTTGGTCTTAGCAACATTGAGCTGTAATTTATTAGCACGGCACTAGCACCCAATTTTTGCAATATCATCATTTATGAAATCTATCGTCTCAGCAAGCTTTTCCGGGAGACACTTAAGATATACATATAACCAAATCATCCGCATATGAGGTAATCCATGTCACTTCAGCCTGTAATAAAAAAAAATTTCACAAATAAATTTGAAAAATCGAGTTACTTTATTGAAAAATATTCACCGAGCGTCGAAATTAAAAACAAATTTCTAACGTTTTTTCTCGTTAATTACAATTTTTAAACATTTTTCCATTCAAATGGCTGTATCTTTGGCAGGAATTGACGTATCGTTATGCCCCACGATAGAATTCATCGTATTGCTAATCTCCAGACGCAAAGTCAGCATTAGGCGAATGCTGACCCTATGTCTAAGTTTTCAAGATAAAAGCCATGGGAAGCATCTTGCGAGCCACAGCGGTTACTCGCAAAGTTACAAGCTAGGAGTGAAGTTTCGTATTCCATAGTTGCTAACAATAATCACTGGCGGCGGCGGCGGTGGCGGTGGCGGTGGCGGTGGCGGTGGCGGTGGCGGTGGCGGTAGCGGTAGCGGTAGCAGTAGCAGTAGCAGTAGCAGTAGTAGTAGTAGTAGTAGTAGTAGTAGTAGTAGTAGTAGTAAGAATAATTTGTATTATAGTAATAAGAATAAAACACGTTTTATACTATAATCATGTACCCCCCCTTACTTATCATTCGCAAAATTATCATCTTTAAACCTAGGACAGGAATGCAGGATGCGACTAGGTAATAATAATAATAAAGTTTCAAGTGTAACGTATTTTCTTAACTCGACACCGATAGCGAAAAATTTGAAAACTAACCTTCGTTACCTGCGGCCGTCCACCCTTCACTCATGCATTCGCAAACCAATCGGGCGCCAGCTAATTCTTTTGTCATCGGGAAGTGACAAGCTGGTACGACCTGGGAGTTGGAGTCGAACCGACCCAATTCTGCCAAAGCGAGAGCTCTGACGGAACCTATCAGAAAATGCGATAACTCAACGGATTCTGTTGATTTTTCTGGATACTTAAAAACGAGAAACGCAACCGTGAGGGGCTGATCTTTGGGATCGTGTAAAATCAGCAAACGCAACTGGATGCACGAAAGGGAACGGACGGTTTACGGAAATGCATAGCCGCTCAGGCTGCTAGGTTCAGGTAGAGAGGATCGGAGTAAGCGTTAGGCAAATAGTGAGGGATACACAGAGCAACGGATCGAGAGCGTAACAGAACTAATAAGAACTATCAAACCCAAATCCCCTCACCAATTAAGAAATTAGGAGTCCTCACCGGAACTGGTGCAGCTAATCCGTGAAAGCCGAGAACTGTATCCAGAGGACACTCAGGTGGACATTGCACTAAAGCATAGCACTAAACCTCCGGAACACGCACAGAAAATCCATAGAATTTCTTGGATGTCGCGAAAGCAACGCGAGAACTACACATGCGAGAACCTTTTATACCGTATCGAAACATAGCCAGAAAAACTATCGACAGATAGCACGGGAGCGCGAGCCAATGCGTGACATTTCGGTTGGTGCCCCGAGACAGACTGCTTTGAAAATAACCAAATTCGAGGACTAATCAGTCTGCTTGGTCGAGATCTTTATAGCCCATAACTCTTCTTTTCCTTCAAGTTGTCCCTTTAAACTAAATCGAAACCGTTCTTTAACGAATCGGTATGTAATACTGGGAGACCCTCCACGGCCGCTTCCCTAGGACATGACGCGACAACTGAGCACCACATCCTTAACTCGGGTCAGTGGGTTCCTCCCCTGCCCTTAACCGTATCAAAACTATATCTCCACCCGCTCTACAGCCCTTTGCCGATCTCCAGCACCCGGACTTCTGCCGGTCCGTGGATACACACCGTCAGGTACTCTCCTCTGCCGGGCAACTTGGTACGTCGAGGCTATCTCCCCACAGCAGATTCGAGCATCTCAACCTCAACTAAACTATATCAAATCCTCCAAGAGCATTGGCATAACTATCCGAATCAATCTGAGAGCGTAGCATCTTAGCAGGGTGGCGACTTGAAGGAAACCAGATAGCGAGAACGTTATCTGAATCAGTAACCGGAGTCGCCTTATAACCGTGAATCTGGGTTTTACTGGAATGTTTCTTAATTCCTCGGTAAAATTTTCTAACTATATCATCGTTCTTGGTATAATTCGTTGAAATTTTTTTTTGAAACTGTTGCATTGTGTATCCCCGAGACTTGCAATATAGAAACATCAGGGAGTACTGTCCGCAAACTTGAACTTGAGAGACTGTAATGGTTTTTGATTCCATGTAATTCTTTTTGAATTTATTCTCATGGCATGCAGATGATTCACCACAAAAGGTTCTAGTCCATAACTGTCAAGGTATTCACATTCTTTTTGCTGATCGATACAAAATGCTACCCAGTGAGTATCCGGTTTTTTATGAGGATGGGTATTCATAATTAAAGCGGATGGTTTATTAAGGCGTAAAGGGATTCTATCTGTTGGAAATAACCCTCTCGATTTAACTTTTATTCCACGTAAAATTTTATGAATTTCAGGTATTGTTAATGCTATGTGTCGTTTAAACATGTTTATTGTTAGATATGATTCCCCACGCTGCATCAATGAAGAACTAGTTACTTTCAGCTCTTGTATCTCTATATAATAGTTCCACTAACTGAAATAATCGGCTATCATTTGTCGCGAAGAGTCTATTTTTATAATACTGTAAAATTCAGCGTAAACAATGCAATTTACAGTAGCCTCTAGAGCATAAGAAAATCCGACTTCTATCCGAACGGTCCCATGTCTTATGAGATTCCAATGCATAGTGCAGGACGCGGTCAAATCAGGTGTTAGATTAAACACTGTGAAACAATATCTGTTCGCATATTCCGTACGACTGATGCCATTTTCTGTATTTCCATAGTGGATGTCTGTTCCCGCGAAGAGCGTATAATAGTGTTGGACTGATAATTCTTTATCAAATGCAGGTTGGAGCGGTCTGCTTGTAACCTGGACAGCATCCACGTAGACTAATAGATTATTCATGTTAAAATGTGAGAAGTTGAACAGGTTCTTAGCAGCGCCTCCGTTGAAAGATTTATTTGTGACAAAGCCTATGATGATGCGTTTTGGTAACTGACCCATAAAACCATTTCGAGAGTCTCGCATTCTATACCAACTGGTACAGAAAGAGATTTTGCTTTAACCCTTGTTGTGGGATACTTTGCTGGTGTCTGTATCAAAGCTTATGCATATGCTAACAGAATCATCGGACTGATCTTCACTCTTCGCACGAGCAGCGTGGCCTCTGCGTGAAATCTTTAGATCTTACAAGTCTTAATTGCATGTCAACACCGTTTAGTACAATTTTCTCCTGGTTGAAGACATCACAATGCAGCGGTCCAATAGGATCGAGTACTCTTTTATCGCCAGCCGTGAGGTTTGTATTTTTTGCCGTGGTCTCATAATTTAAAGTATTCTGAATGTACGCTCTGTATGAGTATGTGTTACTCTATTGCGATACCAGCTTTTGATTGGAAAATATATCCACTTGGCTAAAAAGACTGTACAGAAAATTGTTGACAGACACTACTTTGTCTGATCGCGTACCAGCAGGTATTACCTGAACTTGCAGGTATGAAAAAGTACGAACAAGATCGATATGCTCATCGCCATGTTCCGATACGGAAAATTCGATCGGGGTATTATCGGAAAGTTATGAAACGGGTTTATAATATACCCAATTGCCGCTCTCAATGGATGTCTGCGTTGGTGATATTTTAAAAAGATCAAGTTCCCTTTTTATACATTCACCAGAATGCAAGTGTAAAAACGACATTTCTTCTTATCTATTTTATTCAAATATGTCTAGAGTTTTCTTCTTAATACTGTTACGTCTCGATCCTCCTTAATACGTCATTCGCCCACCTATACATAAACACAGCCACTTATGCCCATGGCCAACCCACATATATTCTTATACTCCAACCGATACATATGTGACGTGCAGGGCGTTTTTTACGCGTTTAGCAAGCTAACCTCCCGCCCTAAGCGTGGGAGCTTATGTTTAATTTTATTCTGGGTAAGCTCTTGCTTGCCGTCCTGTACAGGCTCGGTCCTTCGGATTGTAATTGGAATGAGGAATTGGCGTATGGTCTATTTAAATCAAAAGATTCAATGTTCCCTTTGAACTGATTCGAATATATTGTTACAACCCAATTTGCTTAAAGAATAATGGTTAATCATGCAATGAAAATGCTGGATGGTCTTACAAGCTAATTTGACAAAGGAGGTCTTGGCTATGCTGCGTCCACACTCACTCTTGCGTACTCACTCTCATGCGCTTATTCGGCGCGTAACAGTAAACGCCCACGTTGCCTGGTTGGTTGCATTTCGTCGTTTCTCAGCTCGAGCTCCTTCGATTTGTAATCACTTAAAACTACACGACAATATTGTTCGTCGCAGAATCAAAATACTAACATCTAAACTCACTTTGGCTGATACGCAACGCGTGCAATTCGTTGGGCTCAATACGCCTTATCGACTTACATACGGCGATAGTTAACAGTACGCGGAACTCCCGTGAGAATAGTAGCCGTCGCGGGATGCAATTTGTGAGGAGCTACTCCAGCCCGAACTATGCGCTCTGGTGTGTATCTAGAGACTGAATTTTGCTTCCGCTGATCCGTTCTACTTTCCGAAAAAAGTGGATGGACAGACAGGAGCAAATCTTACTAATTCAGCGGTTTTACCCGCTCGCGTGAATTCTGAAATTTTTAGTTCACACGTTTAGGCACGTTCTTGGCGTGATAAGACCGGAAGCTGGCTTCCTCAGATAAAGCTACAATCGGCATTTTCGGACTCGCGTGATCTCTTTGTCGCATTCCCGTTTCCCACTGATGTTTCCCGTCATTATTATTATATGATCGGAAAATGTTACGCTTATTATTCTATCAGGCATTATGTTCATAAGGAATTTGTCATACTAATCCTTATCATGTCTTCAAATGAAAGATAAACCTGAAGCTCCTCGAGACTAACAGTATTAGCGAGGTTTCAGTTACAGAATTGGAGGACTCAGGTATGCAGCAACAGACAGATAATTGTTAATGTTCTGATTTGTTTATCAATCAATAAGAAAATTCCCTTTCTTAGACCAATCATATTCAGAAGCAGTAACGGTAGGGATAAGAAACGAAGTCGTTAAATAGGGTTGAAGAGAGGAAAAAGACAGTCAGCAAGCCAGTCAGAGAATACCAGTTCTAAAAATAAGTCGAAGTCTGAATTGAAGTCAAAGAGCGAGTTTGAGTTTAACTTGCTTCTCGCAAGCTATGTCGTCGTAAATAATTATCGAGTTTCGACGTACCTCATTTGGTGGCAGTACTTGTTCGTGTTCCGTAAAGGGAAAGTACACGACGCCGTCCACGGATGCCAATACTTTTGTTGATCAAGTGATTTTAAATATACGTAGGCGTTTTCGAATCTTAATCCGTTAGGATGAGTTATGAGAGCGAGCAATGCGTTGGTCTTGCCGCAAATGGATGGTCCGCAAAACACTAATCATATACTGTTTGCCAGTAAATCGCCGTGTCGCTTGGCCTCCTTCTCCTTTACTCGCACGATTTTGTCAAAGTTCATTACAGGTAACCTGACGGGCTGTTTCTCGAACCTCATCTCGATCCTGACTAAGGTGGAAACTATAAATGACGAGTTTATAAAGATCACTGTTCAGTCGGAATTGCTCACCGCAGAAACATGATCGTGCACCCTAAGCGTAAACGCATTAAGAAGAAAGAATCTCATTGTGGCAGAGGATTAGTCAACAGAATCATCAACAGTCTACCCGTTTAGCTACATATACCCGGTTGTCAGTACTATGGGCCTGATACGAAAATAGCCAAGAGACTCGCACGACGCGATCCGGATCAACCACCTCGACTAAGCCTGCAACGAGCACGATATCATCTACTCAAAGATCCTCGAACACAGAGGAGCGGCGGACAGGGTACTGGCCGAAAAAGCTTGGAAGCGCGTTTTCGCTAAAGACGAGTCTTGTTAAAAAGGCGGCGATCTGGTCCATAGCGAACGTAATGGATGCCAAGTCGAAACTCTGTATGGGACTCAAGAATAAGAAGAAGCCAAAGACTCTTACGCTGAGGAAAGTCATCGAGGAAGCCAAAAGATCGATGAGTCCTAGCAACGATGCACAGGTAGCTATCAGATCTGCTTTAAAGGGTGCACAATCTGCCGTTAAACGAGCAGGTGGAAAGCGCAACGTCCGTACACCGCGGGTTCTACCCGTGCCGTCCAAAGTCGGAGGCTTCCTGCTATTTCTCATCCCTGTGTTTGCGGGTCTCAGTGCCGCTGGAGTGTTGACCAGTGGTGCTGCAGATATAGCCAAAGCCGTGAACGATGCGAATGTAAACAAGGAACAACTCAAGGAAAGTCAGCGACACAATAAGACGATGGAAGAGATCGCATTAGGCAAAGGACTGTACTTGAAACCCTACAGAAAAGGACTAGGCCTTTATCTGAAGCCAAAAAACTTACAGTGAAACTACCACCCCGAACGTTGACCGATGTGGATCTGCTCATCCCACGTCATTTATCTACCGATCGCAACGAAGACGATAGATCACCTGTAGCTTCGAATAGTGGATCAAGACGGGGATCTGGTGAATTCTCAAGGAGAAGACATAACGATCAGGTTGCACGTCAAATCCATGCAAAAATGGGTATCGTCTATAATAGGAAAATTGGCAGTGGTTATATAATAATAGTAAACCGATATGCCAAAGAGGGATCAGTCGTCGAACGCTTCTCAAAGCGATAACTCGTCAAAACATCTTATTTCTTAAAAATCTATAGTATTCAAGGTCACAAGAGAAAAGTAAACCGTTCGTTCTGTTGCACTTTTTTCGTCTGCTACATACCATGGAGGAAGAAACGCTGAAAATTCATACACCAATCGTCTTTGATGAATCTATAACACACTTTGAAACGCATCCGCATCAACCTTATACCTCGTCAACGTTCAACAACAGCGACGAGGTTCGAATTTCCGTTCAACATCAAGACCTACTTCCAAGCAGAAGTTCGCTGCACGTAAATGGAAAACTGGTCAAGGATGATGGGTCTACAGGGACTGTGAGCACGACCCTGGTTAACAATGCCATTTGCCATCTCTTCGAGGAGATTCGCTATGAAATGAATACTATAGAGATCGACCGGAACAAGAATGTCGGTCTCACGAGTCTGAAGAAGGGATATGCTTCCCTGAGTCCCGGTCAATGATGCTTGATGGAGAACACCGGTTGGCTTGACGTTAAAGAACAGGAGAAATTGACAAATGCAGATGGTTACTTCGACGTATTCATTCCACTGAATCTGATACTGGGTTTCGCCGAAGATTATTGCAAGATCGTCGTTAACGCTAAACACGAGTTGATTCTAACGAGAGCAAAGAGCGATGTCAATGCGATAGTGCAAACTGCTCCGGAAGAATGCAAAGTCGTAATTCATAAACTAGAATGGCTGATACCGTACGTACAGGTGTCGGATCGACGAAAGATACAACTGCTGAGATTCGTCAAGAAGGATGCCCCCATCTCCATGAGCTTTCGTACCTGAGAGCTGTACGAGTACCCTCTACTCTCAACCACTTCGAAGCACGTGTGGACCGTCAAGACGTCGACTCAGTTGGAAAAACCAAGATACGTGATACTGGGTTTTCAGACGACCAGAAAGAACAAGAAAAATAAGAACGCTAGTCACTTTGACCACTGCAACGTCAGAGACGTTAAGCTCTTCTTGAATTCGCAATGTTATCCCTATGGAAATTTAAATCTTGACATTGATCATAATCAGTATGCTCTGCTGTACGAGATGTATGCAAACTTTCAAGCTACGTACTACGGCAAGGATCCCGAACCTTTGCTGAAGAAGAATGAATTTCTCGAGTACGCTCCTTTGACCGTTATCGATTGCTCCAAGCAAAACGAGTCCCTCAAATTTGGGCCTGCCGATATTCGTCTGGAATTTGAGGTGGAAGACAATTTCCCAGCCGATACATTGGCATTCTACCTGATCCTGCACGATCGTATCTTTGAATACAACCCGATCAGTGGTGGGGTGAAATAATTGGTATAAAGAGGCTGCAATCGTTTCTCCCTGCGCAGTTCATCAAAATCTAATTCATCGTGGACGTACAAGGTTTTAAAAAACCCCTGAACGAGTTTGTCCTCAAGGAGCTATCCGTGATTGGAGTTGGCAGCAATTTCTCCGAGCCTGTAACGTTCCTGTTTCAACCACCTCGCCCATGCAAATGCTTACCCATCAAGTACAAGAGTATAAATTTGTGGTTGGAACGCAATTTTCATGGGTTATCTTGGACCTTCGGTTATGTACCTTGCAATCACGTTAAGAAAATTCTTGGAATTATTCTACAAGATGCCTCCAGGGTCTATGTGAAAGGGCTGCGGAAGAAGAGCTGGTTGGCAGCTTTCATAGGCCGTTCGGAACACATCACGGACCTAGGAGATCTGGGATGCCTTTCGTTGCAAAACTTGCGCAAAAACTTACTCACCCAGTGTTCACACCATCATGCTCCCCATTTCCAATGTTCGATGAAAAACGTTAAATTGTTAAGAAATTGGATGTTAGAGTGAAGAAGAAGAATGTATTTTTTGATAACGAATAAAGAGACAAAAATATAATAAGCCGTATATTTATTCAACTCGCATACATACTAGTATTAAGAGCAAACGTATAAACGTTTACAAACATTGAAACTCAATCTAATCTGTCCACCAAGGTAGCGCATGAGAAGTCGATGTTCGTCAGCAGCACGCATCATGTTTTCTAATAAATTGTTATCGTCTTTTAAGATTTTTAACATCCTCGCTGGTAGAAATGTTGAGAAATTGTTTTCGATGTCAACGATTATTCTTATTTCACATTTTGTTTGAATCTTTTGAATACAACTAATCTTATATTCCTTTTGAACTTCTAGCTCTGCCGACTTTTTAGTTGAAAAAAAATTCGTGTGATAGCGGTACGAGCCGAAGGCGACTTCACACTCTTTGGAAATTGCCTACTTTCGCAACTTGTCAAACAAATAGCTATTGGCTACATTTAGTATTCGTCCCCACTTCAGGGTCTTTTGTATCTGGTGCTATATTAGTTTTAGAGATATGACCATTTTTGATAGCAATGAGTTATTGGTATTTGGGTTTCAACTAAGGCTGCTTCCCACTCTCCTTTTAAATTAATATCATCAGGCAATTGTGTAGTGAATCGTGTAGTTGTGATTTCTGGATTGTAAGACATTGAACTGTTCGAACACAGCGTTAAATAGAAACTTTCATTTACTTCCATGTTTCCACGCTGTCAGCTGAATTCCACGAATTGAAGTTTGAAGGATACTCCTTCCAGTTGACTAACATCTGACGACTACGAACTCTTCCCTTTGAGTCAATTATTTTATCTATAAGGAATGCAGCGCCATCTTTTTTTATTACTTTTTCTAGTTCTTCAGCATAATAACTACCAATAATCGCTTCTCCAGTGAGGTCCTCCAACCCGTATGCAATAGGTTGACGATGTTTAAGTATGCGCACTACTTTAAATATTTCGTCTGTCCAATTGCTGTTATATTCTTTGTCGAATATTCCTTTTTCTTTAGAAACTCTCGCAGTGTTACCAACCTTAAATTTAGATTCTACACGATGATGTAAAAATTTACTCGCCATATTTTTGTAAGCGCGGGCTGCAATGTATAAATCAACATCTTTCGGTTTTATGCGTTGTGACATGATTCTCTCGAATCGCGAACAAAAATTAGAAATTCGGACTTCTCTCTCGACCTAAGCTCTTCACGACAATCCACTAGCGAGATTCCGCCTAAATTATTATTATGATTAAGGTTTCCATTTGTGAACGTCATTTATCGTCCTTTAACTTTTCTGATTTCGTTGCGTTATACTGCTTTATTTTCTTGCTTTCTGATATGCTATCTCCTATCTCCACTCTCGAGTCTCTCTACGACGACGCCAAGACATGGGGACAGGACGCGACAATTTTGAAGTTTTGAGAGTATTGCGTTTTACGTTCGGCCGTGGTTGCCGTTTTGGAGAATGTGGGACTACGGGAAAACTTGGAGGGATCAGCACGCCACCGGTTCCGCCGACCTGGATGTCGCCGGGATGCTGTGACGCCGGTGACCAGAAGAAGCCCCGGAGCACCCGGGAGGGGAATCCGCCGTTTCCGTCGGCCGGCGAGGGCTGTCCAAGGGCCCATCTGCCGCCGATACGGCTGGCAGGGAGATGATGTTTTCCTCCCTAGCCCGCCGATCACCCACTTCGGGGCCTCCATCCGGCCGAGAAGCCGCCTGAACGCCTCTACCCGCCAGGCCCAGCAGTTTTCGCGCCGCTGCGCCTCGACGCTCGGGAGAGCTCGGCCATCTCCGTCAAGGATCCTTCCGTTCCGGTGCCGTCCCGCCTCACCTGGGCCTGCTCGCCGACGATCGGCGAATTCATCATTGTGGTGTGAAGGTTGGAAGCGAACTACGTTCTTTTATTGCGGACCCGCGAGAGGGAGAGGGAGAGGGAGAGAGGGGAGGGGAGGGGAGGGAGAGGGAGAGAGGGAGAGAGGGAGAGGGAGAGAGGGGGAGAGAGGGGGAGAGGGGAGAGGGGGATAGAGGGAGAGAGAGCGAGAGGGAGAGGGAGTGGGAGAGAGGGAGTGGGAGAGAGGGAGTGGGAGAGAGGGAGTGGGAGAGGGAGAGAGGGAGAGAGGGAGAGGGAGAGAGGGAGAGAGGGAGAGAGGGAGAGGGAGAGAGAGAGGGAGAGAGGGGGAGAGAGAGGGAGAGAGAGGGAGGGAGAGAGAGAGAGAGAGGGAGAGAGGGAGAGAGGGAGAGGGAGAGAGAGAGGGAGAGAGAGGGAGAGAGGGGGAGAGAGAGGGGGAGAGAGGGAGGGAGAGAGAGAGAGAGAGAGATTCTACTCATTGGTTTACTGGCTGCCGGTGATTACCTTTTCTTTCAGCTTGGTCTTTTCTGATTCTTTTGTGTGGTGAGATCTTTCGCTTTTCTTTAATATTTTCTGCCTTTTATGTCTGCCTAATATGTTCGTTTAGCCGGTGACGAGCATTCGTTTCCGTTATGGGGCGAATGTCTTTCCGCCTATTATAGTATAAAAGACGATAGTGCCGTTTTAATTCTGTATTCTTGTGCTTTCCGATTTTCAGTTTTATTATATGATTTATGATTTCGATTCTTTCGGTAATTAACGAACTTTCTGGAATCTTCGCCTAGTGTAAACGTGAGAATCTGCCTGCCCGAGCGTTTGACCCTAGGTTGTTCGACAGCCAGATCCTCTCGTTACCTATTTATAATATTTGAATTATTGTAAGGTATCGTTTACCGTAAGAATACTATTCTTTTAATTCTGTAACACTATTTTGAGATTTCCGAACAATACGTTCTGTGCTTTTCCGGGCGAACGTCCGCCTGTCTTTATATGAGATATTTACAGATCGCTTTTCCTCTATCTTTTGCTTGTGCGATATATTATAATTTCATTTAACTTCTTTCTTCTGGCTAACAATTTATTTACTTGTCTGAAGTGCGATTCCTAGGCTAATTTTCCGAATCTAGTGTAAGCGATATCTTCCGTTTTATTTTGTGAATTCCTGCTTGTGTGCGGTATCTGATGGTCGTTGCCAAAAAATCTGTTAATTTCATTTTCGAATTATTTGAGGATTTTACGTAGCGCGACCGTCCCTCTGACGTGGCGCGTTCTTACCGTCCTTCGAGGCGACCTTAGTTGTTGACGTTCCTCGCAGCCGAGCCTTCTGCCGGGTTCGAGATCATACTACCCTTTCCGAGAACGTCGTAGTATTGCAACGATAATTAAATACTGATTATGGTATTCTATCTGTATTTTCTGAACTGTGATAATTTCGATGTGCTATATTCTGTTCTAATTTATCGTGATCTTTCCTATTTCTGGTATTAACGTTTTGGTACTTCGCGATTTTCCGTTTGTGCTCAAGAACCTGCGCGTGCTATTTTTCACGTTAATTTATAATTTCGTTTTGCGTGACTCTTCCTTAGTATTGTGTCGACCGCGGGTATAGTTTCGCGCGTGCGAGAATTGGAACCGCGCAGCCGTTCCGCTGCCGTTCCTTGCGTTCCGACTTTCGTTGGTTTATTGGTAGTTTGTTAGTTTATGGCGAACCCGCGTTTGTTAATTTATTCCGATTTCATCAATTTACTCCGATTTTGTTAATTGATTCCGATTGCTGAGATTATTCGGACTGTATTAATTTCCGTGGATATCGTCTCCAGAAAGTATCTAGCCTGCGTCGTACATGCGTGGGCGCCCACGCGTAGCGCCTTCGCGGCCATGATTTTCCGACCGATCTAATGCGTCTTTAGGTTCCGATATTAACTTCTATTATTCTAAAGTTCTTTTGCATTGTATAGCTTCCGTTTTTGATACCGATTATTGTGAATTAGTTTAAGTCTTTTGTAAAATATGCTTGGCTTTGCTCGCACCCTCACTAATGCCTGATCTAATGCTTGTATCAGTTTTCTATTGAACTATCGATCCTTTTGGGAATGTTATTTGCTTAATACAGCTCTGGTGCGTTAAATCTTAATTTGGCCTATTTTATTTTAAGATTTCTTATCGCTGTTCCTTAAGTCCTTGGCTAGTTTCCTTTCCTTGCGTACTTCTGAACGCCGCGACGCTTCCGACGAGCTAGTCTCTGAAGCGGCTTACCTTGGGATGTAGTGTGGTCTACTTTCGTATTATTTTCCAGTTCTGGGTAACCTTTAGGTTAGTTATTTTAGAGAATCTTTTCTTGGC
>JARQSU010002256.1:0-13848 GCA_030142265.1 Calameuta filiformis
AAGAATTGGCTGGCGCCCGCCTGGCTTGCGGATGCATGAGCGAAGGGTGGACGGACGAAGGTAACGTAGGTTGGTTCTCGCAGATTGTCGTTCTCGGATTTCGCTATCAGTATCGGGTCAAGGAAAAGAATACGTTACAATACACACCACAATGTATAGTTCGGGCTGTAATTGCTCCTCACTATTGCATCGCGCGGCGGCTATAATTCTCAAGGGAATTGCGCAATCTGTTACATATCGTCGTTTGTAAGCCGATAAAGTCGTATCGAGCCCAAACAGTTGCATTGTAGCGTTATCAGTCAACGTGAGGATAGTTATAAGTACATTGATTTCCTTCACGAACAATATTGTCATGTAGTTTAAGTGTTATTATAAAAGATTGATGAAACGATCGTTGTAACGAGGACAGATTGCGAACATCGAGGCTGTAACAGCGTCCATAGTTACATGCCGATAACGTACCTACGTATGAATTAATGAAAGTGAGAGCGAATACAGTATTGCAAATATTCTTTTATGATCCTAGCTTGTAAGGCCATCCGGCATTTTTATAACAATGTTTCCAATCATTATCACTATTAGTAACATTTGAGTTGTAACAATATATTCGCATTAGTTCAAGGGGAACTTCGGATCTTCTGATTTAAATAGACCATACACCAATTAATCATCCTAACGATAATTTAAGGGACCGAGCCTGTATAGAACGGCAGCTAGAAACTTTCCCTAGACAAAAAAATATAAACTTCCACGCTTAGCGCGGAAGGTTAACTTTACTAGACGTGTAATAATGCCCTACACCACACATTTCTATTGATATTATCTTTTATTTTATAAGTACGTTTTTAATGTTCAATGATATCACAGAGGTAAATTGCAAGTCCGCCCTTAAATTGTGAATAACTTATTGTCTACTGAAAGTGTCATAAGTATATTGGAAAGTAGAGACCAGAATCAAAGCTTAGCAGAGATAACTGGAGAGGAATACGAATTTATCAACGAATTTTTCAAATTATCTGCAGTTCATGAGCTACTCAATCCCGGCCAATTGTTAACAGAAGATGAGTGTTTTGATGACCCAGGAAATTATCTAAGTAGTCATGACGCAGTATAGCCATGGCGATGTAGAGAAAAGAAAACCTAGAGCATGACGGAACTTACAATGAGTAGGCGAATAACGTATGAATATTTGAACTGTGGCAGAACCTCGAAAACGTTATTAAACATTAAGAAAAAAAAACATTCAGTATAATAAGGATCAGGTGCACTCATTGCGCGAAATTCGAGAATCGATGATGACTGAGTCTCTCTTGTTTACACCTTTTGGAAGACTTTCCGGTTAATTTCTTTTTTTCACAACTGAAGTTCTTCCGAGTTTAAAAAATTTACAGTTTACCTATTTCACTGTGAGTTTGAATTAAATCGAAAACTAAAATAGTAAACTAAAGCTAAAAATTGATTACTTTATGATATGTAGAAATTATGAAAATCTTCTTCATATTTTTTCTATGAGAATCCAGACAAGTATAACTAATAATAATTTATTAATTAAATATATAATATAAATAAATATATATAACAAATGGAATAAATTAGTAGACTTAAACAAGTGTATTGTGTTACAGTTATTTAAAAGTAATCCACGTATCTCCCATATTCGTAAGTTCGTAGTAGGTTATTTTAAATTGACGTTTGAATTTCCCGCAAATTATTCAGAAGTTAAGTAAAATTTAATTCTATTTATAATGCAAATATTGCATTTATATTATTCTGATCTGGACTCATCCAATTCTTAAAATCCCCTATTATTCATTAATGTTTTATTTGCAAAGTGAATTCTCAATCTGATTTCTACTCTATTTAATACCCTATGAAGATGACGTTGTTTAAGATCAATTTTATTATTCTGCCAGGAAAGACCCAGATCTGTCGACTTCCCTTATAATTTCAATTATGCAGCAGCCAGACTTCGGAATATAATTATCGCCACGCTCAATGCAATGTTTATACGGGTATTTTACAGTTATTCTTAATTCTTCCTTATTGTGGATTACTAAATTTTAATTAGTAGAATTAGAAGTATAACGCCATCCTCAATAAAGATTCAAAATCCTTAGAAATCTTATAAGTTCTTGATTTAATATTATCCGTCAGTTAACCGTTCAACTATTATCTATGATATCATCTGTCTCTCAACGACATTGGCTTCAGGTAACAAGCCTGTCCCAGATAAAATAAGAGGGATTCACTGGCACACAGACCAATTTGACACAAATGACTTTTTGCTGCAAATTTCACTTTTAAATAAATGGAATAAAATTATATACAAACGATATATTATTATAGCATATTGCATGTGGTTTAACATTAGTTTACATTAGATTTGGTTAGGTAAAGTTAGGATAGGGTAAAATATTCAAATTTCGGAGACTGGGTAGGTTAATGGATAAGTATAAGATAACTTACAATATCGTCGAATTACTGATGGAAGGTCGCTCAGAAGGCAGAAATTCGCATTTGTGTCCAATTCGGTTTGTGCGCAACTGGGCATCACTTAGGTAAAATTATGAAAAGTTTGACCCTAAAGAGACCAACTAAAACTGGGTATGGTGGTTTTACTTGGTTTCTCATTTCCTACTGTATCGAAAGTATAGAATCGTCATTCTGACGTTATACTACATAATGGAAATAAAGGTGAACGGGGAAATGGAAATAGTTTTATAAATATCAAATATAAACGTATAAGATAGAACACCAACCTCCAATATTTCGTCACCAATGTGAAGGCCACCTGTTTTATGCGCCACGCCCTTAGGATTAAGGCCACAGATGAAAACAGCCATTCTATTCCTGTCTTTATGGCCGGCTAAAGAAATACCCAAGCCCCTTCTATCCTTTTCCAACTTGACCATAAGGACAGTATGCCCCAGATTATCATACCTCTTCTTTATTTTTTCTGCAAATTAAAATTAATATATAAATATTTAGTTAAATTATTTTACTCAATTTCTGAGATACACAAGCATTGCATGAAGTCATTTACCCCTTCGGCGGCATTGACGCCATAGGTCATGAAACAATTATGCGCTAACAGCAGTATTACCATAAACGTCACAAGGCGCATATTGTTTATTTTTTCTCCAATTGGTAAGATTTTCATGAAGCTTGATGCTTACGAGTTTTCTGGTTCGCTGAATATGAATTGGAGGTAAAAATTGTAAAATTAAAAATGATGAAAAATTAAATATATCGAAGAATTTCTATGAAACAAAAGTGTCTCATTTTTTTGAGTCGGTGAATACAAATTTTAAAATTTACATTGCGCTCTAAAGAATTCTAGTTTCGTGTGAATAAGATTTACTAATGGCTCTAGAACTTATGAGTGACTATGTTCTACAAATTTTCTTTTTTTAACATTTTTCCTCAATTTTAGGTCACCATATTCGATCCAGCATTTTGAATTTTATTCCATTTTCGGATATGGGCAACAAAAAACCCCCCATGTATTAACTTTCAGAAAAATTTAACAGTATTTTTATTTTGCCCTTCTCAATACGGTTCATGGGGATTTTCCTGCCGTCAAAGGATTAATTTTATTTTGAGAATCGGTAGGGTTACTAGTATAGTTCTAATTGTGACGATGTTACTATCGTATTACGAAACTCACTGTATAAAATGTCTACAGGGTGTCCTACTTCAATTTTTACCTTGAAATACCTCGCAAACAAGAAGTTTTTCAGAAAAACTTTTAAAACAAAAAGTGTAGAGTTTCGAGAGAGCTAACAAAAGGTCTGACTTAATATTTGGTCTGGGGCCCAACTTGATTTTTCTGAATGACAACCCCCATTGTCGATGATGGTTTTGTATTCTACGCTAAAATACGTATTTTTAATTGGGCCCGAATTGGGTCCCAGGCCTACATTAGTTTTTGGATCCAATGTAAGTGCAAAAGGCTGTGAGATAACTGTAAAACGAATTAAGAACAAAATGTGAAGAATTATATCGAAGGAAAGTGATCAACAAACTTCAGCGCCTTTTCGAACTCATTCTGATCTATGTGAGAAATGGTCTACACAAAATTTTCTTATGTTTTAGAATAGAATTCAAAACTCAAATGGGGGTACTCATTTAGAAAAATCGAGTTGGGCCATGTTTGGGCCCAATATGGGTCCCAGACCAAAAATTCAGTAAGAGCTTTCGCTAGCCCCCTTGAAACCCTACAACTTTTGTATGCAAAATATTTCTTAAAAACTCCTTGTTTTTAAGGTATTTCGGTGTATAAAGTAGAGCGGAACACCCTCTATATTTTCTTACAGACAAAACCAAGTAAATCATAAGTAAAGATAGATGAATAACCGATAGAAATCGTTAAGATTTTGAACCTACCGAAAAATTGAATTGTCACCACGGCACTGTGGTTCATTGCAGTCACATTTTACCGAGAGTTAGAAGATAATTACCTACACTTTTCTACAAAATTTCAACTTTTATTATTATAATATAACCTAGATTGTAATATTTCGTTAAATAAAAATCATACAGAAAATTTTACTTTTGTTGGGATTACGCAACGTTTTGTATCTGCCATCATTTGTGACATGATTTTCGATTCGCTGTCCCGAGGTAAGTCTAGCGATAGTACCGGCGCCCCAACTGATAAAAGCTTGAGAGGAGGCAGTAGGAATTTATAATAGATACGGTTAAGGGCAGGGGAAGAACTCCCTAGCTTTTGTTGACGATGTTAAACCCTGCTTTCAGCATATGCCCAGGAGAAGCGGTCTTGGAGGATGTCCCAAGTTGTTACGTTACCGATTTAAGAGACGCTCTCGATACAGTTTCAAGGGACGACTCGAGGAAGGCAATAGTAGTCTCCGGTTAAAGGGATTTCGACCAATCAGAATGATTTATTCTCGAAATTGGCTATTGTCAAAGCAGTCTGTCTTAAGACGCTGAAAGTTCTCGGTCGTGTAATTCTCGCGTTTGCTCACTTAAAGCTAAGAAAATTCTACTGATTTTCCGTGTGTGTTCATGAGATGCAGTGCTGTGCAGTATGGCTGTACCCCCCCCCCCCGCCCAGTATCACGTGGATACAGTTCTCCCCCTCCACGGATTAGCTAAACCAGCTCCAGCAAGGACACCCAATTTATTAATTGGTGAAGGGGATCCAATTTTCTAGCTTCCAATTCGTTCTCTTACATTCCAATTCGCTTGCTCTCCGCCTTCTGCACTATTTGCTTGACGCTTACTCCGACCCTCTTTACCGTAACCTACAGCCGGAGTGGCCGTGGTTTCCTGTACTGTCTGCTCCCGTTCACGCATTCAATTCCGTTTGTCGATTACAAGTGACTCCAAAACTCATTAAGATCCGTTATGCTACCATCCGTTCTGATACGTTTTGTCAAAGTTCTCGTTTTGGCAGAGTTCAGACTGTTCTACCTCAACTCCCAGGACATACCAGTTCGTTAGTTTTCGGTGGAATAAAAATTGGCCCTCACCCGCCTGGAATGCAGATACATGGGCGAAGGGTGAAGGGCTGAAGATGGCGTAGTAGGTTAGCTCTCCGATTCGCGTTATCAGTGTCGAATTAAGAAAATACGTCACACATTATATGATAACCATATTTAATTCCTAGCATTCCTGATATTTAATGTTTACGTGACATGGCTATAAGAGCCAGACTGCTTCTATTAGGGGGGCCGAGAAGTAATAAAAATTTCTTCGATGAGCTTGATGAAAAGTCGAAGGACTTTTTTACAAAGGGAATCGAACAACTGACTTTACGCTGGCAAAAAGCGTTAGAAAATGATGGAAATTATTTTGTTGATTATGTGACCAATCCAATTGACGATTGCACCCGGTCGATATATTGGTAGATGGAAAATCTGTAGACTTCGCCCTATTGAGTATATTTACAAGGCTTACTCCCTCCGATGAACGATCACACGGTATCGGTAAGATAGTAATGGGAGTCAGATACGCTCCTCTTCACTGGCAAGAATTTATAAGCAAGGGGCAATGTCAGAAGGATGGTCACGGTGGCCTGTTTAGGGTTTAACCTCTCGGAAATTTACCTGGGATCGGCCGGTTACTTACACCCCGTGTCGTTGATGGTCATGAGATTGGTTATGCAGAAAGAATCGTTACCGACGGTGGTTAAAGATTAAATCCACAATTTGAATTTATTATGAAAATGAATAAACTGAACTTCTACTCACGATGTTGTGCACTCAATTATGAATTTTGGATTATATAATTGTTGTATGAGAATAGGCGCTGGTCTAGGGCTTAAAGGAGGATAGTTAAAAGAAAATTATGCGATAGGTTGAGTTGAGTAAGAACAGGTTAAACAGTAGGTATATTTCTATTTAAATATAAAGTAAAGTAACTTACGTTAATAAAACTGGTTGATAATACGGTGTTAAATGATTGAGTTTGAATTCAGAATCGGCGACAAAAGACTTAGAAAGCTTTAAAGAATTGAAAGTTGGATGAAGAAATTGAACTTAGAATTTTTCTTGAGTTGAACTTTTAGAGAATGATTTTCTTTGTCATCTGACTGAATCCTTTTTTTCTTCCGACTCCTGACTTGACTCTATGACTGTTGATCCGGAACTGATCAGGGGTCGAACTGCACTTTACTAAGATGATTCTTGGCTACGTGGTGACTTTTGATTTGCAGTTCACCTATGGCTAATTATTATTAAGCCCGGTCACTGGGCGGAGTTTTTTAGTCTCCATTTCCTAATTTGTCTTTTGTAGTCCCTTCCTTATAAGATAAAATTTGGAGTACCTTGATGACATGCACTTGATCTTTGTTTGTACCATGATTTCCTTAGAAGCATATTCTGGCCTTGACTGTGACATAAGTATGATGGAGAGCTGTCGATATGTTTATTCACGGTAGGCGATGAGTTAGAATAATTCTTAGTAAGGTGTTATTTAAGTTTCTGTTGTTATTTTTCTGTGTCAGATGAAGATGATCTATGTATAACGAAGGCTGCTTCCATTTTGATAAAGGTTCGCAATACGTTGCATGAATTATAGTTGAAGGTTTTCATGTGGACGTAACAATTAGCATTTAAGATTTCTTTAATAAATAAATGTTTTTCGCCAGCAAGCAAAATTTTGATTACTTTTCGGTCCCCCTAATATTTAATTGTTTTATTACGACATTTTTAACAAATTAACTGCTATCTCCTTCAAAATAGTTCTTCTCTGTTTCTATATACTGATTGATATGGCATTGCCACTTGTGAAAGCATATGTAAAAGTCTTCCTTTTTAGTCTCTTTAAAAGTTACTTCATTTTTCTCTTCACCTCCTCAACACTCAGAAAATGGGTTCCTTTGAGCTTGATTAATGTAATGAATTAAGTATATGTAATGGGCATGGCTTTATGACACACGTGAAAATAGTGTGTATAGAGCAAGTTCGGTATGCGTATGGGTCCCTTCAACGGGTAGAACAGCTCCGGCTAGGAGAAGAGCAAGACCTGCTCTACACATTTACATATTGTATTGTATTGAATAAAATTACAGATTGTAGTTTTAATTACAGTCTACTAATATCCTTATTTACGACACCTAAAATACACTACGATTAATATTTTAATGAGCAAATAAAAGTTGCACAGTGCTAAGTTGGGTGAACAGAATGGATGTTGAAGCATAGTTACTTGCTTACCATCCAAGTACTTCGGAACGATAAATTATTCGTGAGCACCCAGATAGGAATAAACAACTGGACCAAACCTAGACCATTGTGATGTGGGCAAGCAAAATGAGCTCAGAATTATGAAAGTTCCGAGATCTATTTCTCGAATTTGTCAGTCAACTCGTCAAGAAAAACTCGATATCATGATTATAGCGACGTTTCTCTCATTCTTGAATTTGACAGCGAGCTGAAGTCTTGTGTCGATGCTATTATATTGAAATCACGAGATTCGAGATTCTCGCTCGTTTCTCGGACTTACAATAGTTTCCCAATCTCAACATAAAACGACCATCGAAATCCGGTCGCGAAACTAGAAAAGGAAAATGTCTGGAGCTCGTTGCCTACACAGAAGTTGTGACAGCCAAGAGTATAATATCGAACATCCATGATATAAAATTTTTCGAGGAGCTGATTTTCAAATGCGAAAGAAAGTCTCGAAGACGATATATTTTCAGCTCATATCGTTTTCCAACATCACTATCGACTATAATTCGGCTGCGATATCAGATTCCGATTTTGACAGATGGAATATAACCTATTTTCGAAATTATACGGGGTCTAGTCCAACTATGAGACTAAAGATCTTGTCCCGTCAAACATATTTCATTTAACTTGAATTGAATATACTTTTATTAATTGCAACAATACTGAATGTATGTACTTCATTTTTTTTTTCTTTAAGTAATTTTGAACCCTGATATCGCAGTCCCTAAAATTAGCAGTCCGTAACGAGTCAAACGTAGTTTTCGTAATGAGTGTTGTCTGCTCTGCGTAGATGATTCTTTCCTAACGAGTAGTTTTGAAATTTGAAATCGGTTCGTGTATGCGATCAGGTTAGGGACATCGATAGACGTTGGGAAAGGTCCAGGGTCCTCGATGTTATGTAATCTTTGTTTAATGTTTTCTCCAAATTGAGACCGAAAAAACAATACCGAGGATCACACGTAATAGCCTATAGCGATATCGTCCCTCAGCTCGTTGGAGATTAGTAGAATTCCGCATAGTGTCCTGGGTACAAATTTTTTCGTCAGTGAGAGATTATTCAAGAATTATTTTAATCAATTTTTCTGTCATAAGCGTTTTGAATCATTAGCTATAAAATGAATATATAAATTTTAAATGTTTTAAATTGTTAACTTGACTGGTTCAAGCACACAATTTTTAATTTTCTAAAATGTCTGCTTCGGTTATGTTTCGCCTTTTTATAAATTTTGTTCTATTCTCTCCTTTTCCCATTTTTTTTGTTTTTTCTTCCATTTGATTTGAATTTTTTTTTTATCATACTCTAATCCACTAAAGAATCTTGCTATCTCGTTATCTAAAGCTTTCTTATTTTTTAATAAGTGTCTTAGTAATTATGTTCTGTAACATTCTACCCCGTGTTTCCTTATTTTCGTGTCTCCTCCCCGTTGCAATAAATGTTCTTGCAACTGAACAAGAAATAGGTCACAATACATATACGTCGAAATCTTCCAATACGTCAATAGCCTTATCATTGTCCAAAAATAAACTTTTCTTTCCAGTATCTGTTGATTTAATTTCCAGTTGGTGCTACTTTTCTTCATCGCGTTAATTTTTTCTTTATTCCTAATTTCGCGCTTTTTTAAAATTGGTATTTGTGTGGATGAGGTCGCTTCTTTGAACAGTATAACACCATCTGTGCTAACCTCGAGTTACTCTAGCACCTTAATATCTTCTTTAAAAAAAAAAAAAATACATCAATATTGGGAATAAACTAATTGTCCAATCAGTGAGCAATAGAGACAGACACGGAGAGGGACAACAGCGAGTGACTAAAATAGAATGCCAGAATGTACACAAGAATGAACTAAAACGATCAGAAGTGAATGATTAAAATACAGTACAAGGTATAAGAAAATGATTGTGTGGAAGTGAACGAACGATTGAACCCTTCGTTGCCACACTTATTTTTTTTATATTAGGAAACTACACAAGGAAATGGTTCGAATTCGCTCCAGTGTAATAATAAAATGTTGAATAAAATACACATGCACAAAAATATGAGATTATTTGCGAAAAATGTACAAAGATAAGTAAAATTAAGAAATAAAATTAACAACAAATAATAAGGAATGCCATTTTACTGAAGACCCATTGCTCGGTACCATTGTATATTGTAACGTGACAAAACGATCAACCTCTCAGTACGCCTGTACTGAGAGCGAACTCGGGACAATTAGACAATAAGGACGCTTGGCTAGTATAAACACACGCCGATAGAGGAAAAACAGTTCCCGAAAGTCAATCCGCGGAGAATAATAAAGAGGTAATCCGCTAGATGATTAGCGCTTCTTGCTAATCAAAATAGAATTATTATTATTTAAATAACACATTTTAATCCAATAAATCAGATAATTAATCAGTCAGAAAAGTAGACAGCGTGCTTTAAATCCGCAAGGATAACGCAGTACAGTATTAGAAAATTAGAGTAAAGTGTTTGCGCTCGATTTATGCCCGTTGGGGACAGAGCATTAGAATTACGTAAAATCATACGTCGGAACTTGGTTAGAGACTACGGCATACTAGCGTTCGCTATTCCGCCGAGCTCCGCGTGCAGAGAAAAGGAGTCAAAATCTAGAGGAGAACATTGTGATCTACCTCATAAACTTCAGTTACCGCCATATTTATTTTGTCAATTATCCGCGCCATGATTAGTCACTTCGCACAGAGTGCCATAGCCAATAGATAGGCAGAACGCCATTCGGGCCAATAGACTAACACAGGGATCCTCTCTGCTCCTCACATGCAGGTCAGAGAGAGATAGGGATAAATAACAAACAAAGGCCGCATCCTTGACGATCCGTTCCTACAATACCGACAGACCGATGAGACGATTGTAATTGACACCGATCCCGAAAACTGTTGTACCTATCACTGATAGTCAATAAATTTTGGTTATTTGACATTACCATCAAACCCTGTATCGCCTAAATTCTTAAAGACGCCAGCCCCGAGCACTTACCTACCTCCCATTTCGTACACTCATGAGGAGCGTACGAAATTGCACTATCGATAAAGGTTACAGAATCAAGACACAGATTTTCACCAAGTTCAATATGATTAGTGTACGGGATCAGGGCACAGTCACATGGCGAGCGAGATGATTTTACTTACGGTCCGACGTCGTCGTCGTCACCGTCTTCGCACGTCCATCTACTTTTTTACACGACAGATGGCGCTGACTGTTTTGCCTTCTTTACCTATTTGTACTCTGGATGGTGTTGGAAATTTACGAATACACAACACAATCAAATACACTTTGTACGTGAAGCTACCGTTCATACCGAATTTCCAGTTAGTATAAGGCTGCTTTCACAATAGTATAGAATTATTAAGTCTCTAATAGCATTCATGTGGAGCGCGTGTGTATGGGTGTACATGTGTGTGCTTCGCATAGTTCTTTGTATTTTAGGTGACAGTTTTTAGAGATATAGGATGTCCAGGTGTTCCTCTCCGTAGTTTCGTGTATCTAGGTGGTGGACGTGGAAGTCCAGGGTGTCCAGGTGTTCCTCTCCGCAGTTTTCTGTACCTAGGTGTCGAACGTCGAAGTCAAGGGTCTCCAGGTTTTCCTGTCCATAGTTTCCTGTATCTAGGTGTCGCACGTGGAAGTCCAGGGTATCTAGGTGTTCCTCTCCGTAGTTTCTTGTATCTAGGTGTCAGATGTGGAAGTCCAGGATGTCTAGGTATTCCTCTCCGTAGTTTCCTGTATCTAGGTGTCAGACGTGGAAGTCCAGGGCGTTCGTGCCAGGAATTTCAAAGTATAATACTTACTTTGAACATAATAATAGTATTCTAATACTATATGTTTGTTATTAAGCTTTTACCGTGATTATTTTTGACGAGTTATTATTAATATGCTCTATATAGAATGTTGACACTGAGTTTGAGTTTGATGACTGGCATAATGAATGCAAATTTATATCAAGAAATGCACGGACCCCCCAAGTAGTACTCGATAAGGAATCACCTAAAATTTTATTAATTATTAAATCACCATTAAATAATAATTAAATACGGGAAATTAAAAAAATACAATAAAAATATTGGACCAGTGCTAGATCATATAATAGGAAAACATGTAATGACTTATGTACTTGGCCTCAACAATATGATTTCAATATTTTTTGTTAGAGGCATTCACAGCACTCCTGTACTTGGCGTAGTTTTTTACACGGAAGTGTTTTTTTTGGGGGATTCTTCTTTAGAAGAAGATTTTCTTAAAATAGTGTATAATATGAAAGTCAAAAATGACTTCACGCAATTAATGACTTCAATGATGAGTTATCAAAATACAAACCCGGAATGTATTGCAGTTCGACATAGGATCGAAATGCAAGATAACCCAACAAACTTAATATTATGTAAGGGTTTACTTTTTATTAGACATAGAGTTACTGGACAAGGTAGACTAATAGTACCGATAAAATATCGACAAGCATTAATTGAAATGTGCCATGGTAAAGTTGGACATGCTGGAGTCTATAAAACCATCGAATATATATAAAGGTATTTCTGTTGGAGAGGAATGAAGCGGTAAATCAAAAAAATGGGTGCAATTTCGCGATTTATGTCAACGTATGAAATATCTTAATCAATCCATGACAGGACACTATAAACGAGTAGATGCTAATGCGCCCGGAGAACTTGCTACAGTTGATTTTTATGGACCCTTACCTAAATCAAAAGGAGGAGTTCAATTTACTTTTGTAATGCTCGATGCATTTTCTATTAGTTAAGTTATGTCTATTCTATATAAGACTATTGAACGATTATTTTCCAAATATAAATAAGCCAAATCGAATCTTATCCGATCATGGTACCCAGTTTACTGCAACATTATGGCGAAGTACTTTGGAACGTAAAGGAGTTATTCTTATTATGTCATCTATACGCCATCCGCAATCTAATCCAACTGAGAGAGTAATGGGTGAACTAGGAAGATTGTTTCGGACACTGTGTTCAGATAAACACACAAAGTGGGCGTACTGCATTCCTAAAATAGAACGAATTTTGAATGTTACGGTGCATTTAGAAACCGGATATACTCCATATGAGTTATATTTTAACAAGAATCCAATTAATGAAATAATTGAAATCATTAATTATGCACTTGGAATTCTCATTGCTCACGATACCAAAATTTTGTTGGCAAAAGACGGAATCATCCGTCGTTTTCACAGAAAGGAATGTCTCAAATTGAGTAAAATATCGGAGACTTAGTATTATTGCGGGGGCCACATGCGTCCAAAGCTTCAGACGCTACTAAAAAAAAGTTTTTCCACATTTATGAAGGTCAAAATAATGGACCTAATGTATATGTCTTGGCTGAAACGACGCCTCCGTATCAGGTTAAGGGTACATATAATCGTACTAGCCTTAAGAAATACCATTCACATTGTAAACCCTAGTATTTATTTAGTGTCCATTGTTATAATTGTACAGTTATAAAATTACAATATAAGAAAACTGTATAATAGTCAACCCATGTTAAGAAAGTTCTGTATGTGTTGTAACGTGATTTTTCGACTCACGGTTACAAGGCGACTCCGGTTACCGATACAGATAACGTTCTCACTTTTCGGCTCCCTTGGGGTCGCCACCCTGTTCAGAAACTACGCTCTCGGGTTGGTTAGTACAGATATGCCAATGCTCTCGGACAATTTCGTTATGGGTTAGTGGAGGTCGCGGTACTCGAATCTGCCGTGGGGAGATAGTCTCGACGTACCGAGTTGCCCGGCAGAGGAGAGTACCCGACGAAGACGTCTCTACAGCCAGGCAGAAGTCCGGATGAAATACTGGCGCCCCGCTGGAGATGGGCAAAGAACTGTAGAGCGGGCGGTGTTACGGTTTTGATAAAGTTAAGGGCAGGAGAGGAACCTCTTGCCCGAGTTGAGGATGTGGTGCCCAGCTGTAGCCCGATGCCCTGGGGAAGCGACCGTAGTGGATCTCCCAGATTACGTACCGATTCGCTAAAGAACGCTCCCGATTTGGTTTTAAGGGACGACTCGAAGGAAAGGAAGAGTTATCGGCTATAAGGCTCTCGACCAATCAGAATGATTAGTTCTTGAATTTGGCTATTGTCAAATCAGTCTGTCTCGGGGCACCGACCGAGGTG
>JARQSU010002257.1:0-13775 GCA_030142265.1 Calameuta filiformis
AGATTTCATCGGGACGCAAGTGCAGATAAGTCGTGTCGCCTCCTGTATCTTGTCCATGTCCTTTGTTCCGTGCTGTCTTGTTCGACCCTGTGAGGTTTTTTTTTTTCCCTTCTTCCCTCTCTCACAATTATTCTCTCACCTTCACAGAGGCACTAGGTGGTCTCCTAGCAACTGGCTTTTATCCACTATTCGATAGGTGTGTTTGTTCCGATCTCCTTGACCGAAGTTTGAGGAATCATTATTGTTACTCTTAATTTAACCTTTTGTCTTAACGGCTCAATATCCTCTCTTTCTACGTGCTTCAGTGGTATTCCTTTCTTGCTGGGCTGCGGGAGGTTGCCTTGAGATGGCAGAGCATGAAACCCTAAATAACAAAAAAAGAAATAGGGATTCTTATTCTCCTACATCAGAAGCATTGACCTCTCTGCCTCCTAATAAAATTTCTCCGTTACCTCCATCCAACCTCCGTGAAAATATCAAGTCTCAGTTTTCCAATCGTTATCTGGAGGATTCGAAGGCACCTTTTATTGTATATATCTACAACAGAGATATTACAAAAAATATAGCGAGATACCACCCCCTCTCCATCGCGAAGCGTCTAGTTAACTTTCAGGGTATCTTGTCTCTCGCCAGGAACGGTAGAGACAAGCTGATAGTGTCCTTCGAGTCTCACTCTTGCGCGAACGACTTTGTTTCCTCAATTCAGGCTTCAGATAATGAATGGTGGGCCTATATCCCGGACTTCAGAACCACTAAAGTGGGAGTAATTAGAAGCGTCGATCCTGATTTATCTACAGATTGCATATCTGAAGGCATTTCTTCTATAGACCAGGATCCTCACGCTCCTAAAGTTATTAGAGTAGAAAGGATATTTCGTACTATTATAGACAGTGATGGTTCCAGGACGAGGGTTCCCTCATCCGCTGTCAAAGTAGTGTTTGCGGGTGACTCTCTCCCAAAGAGTATTAGTATCTGGCTGGTAGAATGCCCTGTTGAGCCATACATTCCTCCCGTAATCCGATGCTTCTCTTGCCAACGCTTTGGACATGTCACATCCAACTGTAGGAGTTCTTTGAGGTGTGTTAATTGTGGTGGTGAACATGCCAATAATGCATGCGAGTCGGCTTCACGATTTTGTGTCAACTGCTCCAGTGCCGGTCATGGAGCCGATTCGATGAGATGCCCGATTTTCACGCTTCAAAAGAAAATAAGACAGGTGATGGCTAATGAAGGTATCTCTTACTATGATGCTAGCATAAAATGTGGTTCTCATCTTACTAAATCCAAAAACTTCGACTCCGATCAATGCCACAATCTGGTCGATGTGGAAGAGACTCAGGGACTTAATCCTTTACTCCAGAACAAGGAACGTTGTGACCCCCAGATCCCAATTCCAGTTATTAATCCTGCCAAGAACCAGAATCCTCCCGTTGGCGTCACTCTATCTAAAATTCAGGTTTTAAATATTAAAGAGCTTATTAGCAAAGAAGTCAATAAAAAAGTTGGCTCCATTATTGGTTATATCGAAGATAATTTGATTAAGCTCCTGAATGAGCACTCGCTATCTGAGGGCTCCATAAGAGAGGTGTGTTCAGAAGCCTTTCAGATATAGTGTCATACTACTTTGTAGGAATAGTTTTAGTTGTATTTATCAATTCTCAAAGTTACTATTTAAATAGTGTTGGTTTCGTTATATATATGTTTATCCTTGTATAGGATTCTGTTTAAGTCTTAATTTATTGAAATAATTTATTTAGTAACTTAATAGTACTTACTCCGACCCAAACAGAAATGTCACCAATAAATAGCCTAAGGATCATTCAGTGGAACGCTCGCAGTCTGAGGTCATCCATAGCAGAACTCCAGATATTAGCCAAAGATGCTCATGTGCTCTGTATTTCGGAGACTTGGTGGAACCCTGCTCAACAAATCAAGATCAAAAATTTTAAGATCATAAGAAGAGACAGGACTGCAGGTGGAAACTATGGCGGGGTGGCGATTCTCCTGAGAGAATCCATGCCATTTAAAATAATAGACCTTCCCCCTACCATCCCTGGTGGCCTAGAGGTGGTTGGAGTGGAGCTTTTGTCCGGTCCTATCTCTGCACCTCTAAGGATCTTCTCTGTGTACAGGCCTCCTAATCGCTCTATAGCCACATCAGATTGGCTAACCTTTCTTGACCGGCTGTGGCGGGCGAATACCTTAATATGTGGGGATTTTAACGCTCAGAATCCGTTATGGGGTAGCTCCTGCTCCAACCAAGCGGGCATTAATCTTTCAAACGCTCTCGATAATTCGGACTTTTCGGCCATAAATAACGGTAGTGCCACCAGGATTTCGTACCCGTTGCTTAACTCTAGTGTTCCAGATATTACACTGGCTTCATCGGACATGCTTCTATCCGTACATTGGAAAACTATGGACGATCCAGCCGGTAGTGATCATCTCCCCATCTTGATTTCGGTGGACTCATTCCATGTGGTTGCCTCTCCGGGCCGGCCTAGGCTAAACATGGATGACGTTGACTGGAACAAGTTTGGTCAATGGAGTAAGCTCTTTCCTGGTGACGATGGCTTCTCGAATACTAACCTTGAAGAGAAGTACAGACGTTTTTCAGACCATCTTCTTGATTCTGCGGAAAAGTCCGGGGCACGCCGGGCGGGCGGTAAGTTGAGGAACCTCACAGCCCCGCCAGCTCCGTGGTGGAATGCTGAATGCCGAAAGGCACTGGCTGAGAGGAAGGCAGCATTCGTAAAAATCAAAGTCAATCCCACTCCTCATAACCTGAAAATATATAAAATCAAACTAAAGAACTCCAGGAAGGTTTTCTGTAGAGAGAAGCGGAGTAGCTTTAAAAGATTTTGTCTATCCATTAATAACCAGATGGATCCTACCAAGATGTGGAACATAATCAAGGCCTTTAAATCCAGATCCCTAGTGAATTTGTCTGCTGATCAAAGGGATACCACCTCTTCGGCGCTCGAATTTATGGATAAAATCGCTCCTCCATGGACCCATATACCTCCTCCTATTAGCCCATTTTTTGGACCTATAATAGAATTATTTTCGGGTATTAGCCTTGAGGAATTGGTTTCTGCCGTAAACCATATCAAGATAAAATCTGCCGCAGGCCCGGATCTCATTAACAACAGTATGTTAAAAAATTTACCTACTGATTCACTCGAAATTCTCCGTGATTTGTTTGAAGGGTTTTTCAAGTCCGGTTCTATTCCAGAAGCCTGGAAGAAATTCAATGTACTATTAATGCCTAAGCCTAAAGGGGATGGCTTTAGACCGATTGCCCTTTCTTCTTGCAGTTTGAAGTTATTCGAAAGAATCATTTTAAACAAAATAGAGTGGTGGATCGAAAACAACCGGATTATTCCTAATAATCAGTTTGGATTCAGAAAAGGTAGATCTTGTTCGGACAATCTGGCCATTCTTTGTACGGATATAAACCTCTCCTTTTCAAGAGGAGAATCGCTTGGAGCGGTCTTCTTGGACTTGGCTGGTGCATACGATAATGTCCTCCCTTCGGTCCTCATCCAGGAACTGATCAACATCGGCCTTCCCTATAACATAGTATCTTGCATAGCTTCAATTCTTACTACGCGGACTGCAGAATTTTATCTCGGATCATCCTTAATAGGCTCTAGAATAATGGAAATTGGATTACCTCAAGGAACAGTTCTCAGCCCTCTACTATTTAACATCTATATTAGGAATATCCTGTTACATGTAGGCTCGCTATGTCGCGTCCTATTATATGCAGACGATATCGTAATTTATTTTTCACATAAAGATCCTGCTTACATCTCTTCTGCTCTTAACTCCACACTAGTATCTCTGTCGCGGTGGCTCCAAAATTTAGGTCTTTCCATCTCTCCACGGAAATCCCAATTCACCATTTTCTCTCAGAAAAGAGGTGATTGGCATAATTATTCAGTACGAATAGATGATCAGTCGATCCAATGGTCGCCAGTAGCCAAATTCCTTGGAGTATGGTTTGACTATAAACTGAAATGGAACCAGCATATCCGAAAGACCACAGAAAAAGCTCGCGTTTCTCTACGGGTCATTAAGACGATCTCTCGGATTAACTGGGGTGCCCATCCAAACATTCTATTAATAGTATATAAGGCCTTGACAAGATCTATAATAGATTGGGGATCATTGTGTTATGGGAATGGAAGCAATGGCTCTCTTCTAGCTCTCGACCGCATTCAATATGCGGCATTACGTTCGGTCTTAGGACTCATGATCTCTACTCCCACTAATGCTATTTTGGCTATGGCAGGTGAACCTCCGCTTTGCTTAAGAAGGAACTTTTTATCAGACAGATACATATTAAGAACTCTATCTATTAGGGGTCATCCCATACATGGGAAACTGAAATTACTGGAGGAATTGACTGGACGTGTCAATAATAAGAAGTACTCACCTTTCTTCTTTTCCAACTGGTTAGCTTCCAAGAATTACCAAGCAAGAGTCATTAAACATCCTCTTCCAATCTGCTTTTCTATTCCACAGGCAGCTCATTTTCTGCAAATGAATGTTAACTTTGAGTTTGGTACGACGTTGAAAGGGGTAGAAAACCCGAATGTTATACTGACTACCTTTTTGCTTAACGAATTTCGTGATTGGGAATATATATACACTGACGGATCTCGATCCTCCTCCCCGGAGAGATGCGGGGCCGCAATTTTTGCCAATAACCAAGGGTTTTCCAGGAAATTCAGATACAGTAATAAAGCCTCAATCTTCTTTGCTGAAGCATCCGCTATACTTGGAGCCCTGCAACTGATTAAAAATAGAAATATTAAGAAAGCGTTAATCTTATCAGACTCACGTAGTACCTTGCAGTGTCTTGCTAATAGATCCTTTAATGCAAAAATTCACCCCATCATTGCTCAATGTAAACTTTTGTTCCTCAACCTAACAAACTTAAACTATAATATCCAGTATATTTGGATTCCCTCGCATCAAGGGATATATGGCAATGAGGTGGCAGACACAAAGGCCAAAGAGGCCCTCAACATCTCCTCCGTCAACACCAAAGTGACCTGGTCTGATCTGGCAGTGCACTGTAAAGGAAACCTCAAACTTAAGGCATTTAACTTTCTCCTAGACCAAGCTCAATTTAAGGGGATAAACTTTTTCAAATGGTCTCCTTCTTGCCTACACCCTCCTTGGTTCCTAAAGATTGCATGGGAAAGAGAGGACATTGTAATAATCAATAGAATACGCACCAATCACACTGCAACGAAAGCTCACCTATTCAGAATTGGTGCATCTATTTCGGAAGCTTGCCAATGTTCTGCTCCCTTTCAGGATTTGAATCATGTATTCTGGGCGTGTCCTTTAAATCAAGTTGCAACAAAGAATCTGGAACTCACCCTGATTAAATTAAAGATGATGGCTCCGTATCACATCGTGAACCTGGCTTTCTCTGACGACCTTCGAGTCCTAAAAGCTATTGTCAATTTTGTTAGGGCAGTCCAGGGTAGAACAGACGACGCTATCCTTTTTATATAAATATGTATCCTCTCCAGCTCTATGGCTTACCTGAACCTTTCCTGTAGCTCTTTATCAGAGTATCTCCACTATGCTCTCTTGCACACGACTTGTCACATCCCGGGATCTTCAACTTCTGGATCAACAGCACTGATCAGTATCTTTAAACGCTTTAAACCTTAAAGTCTTTAAATCATCGAGCGCTTTAAACTGCTACAAACACGGATATGCACACGCCATCTGAATCTCGCTTTATGCTGCATTCACAATCCAAGCTTCGGAATATACCTGCATGTGTCGCTGGCTGCTTATTGGACAAACGCACATCCCATAGAAACGTCATCATCCACTCTGGTCAACATCATTTCATCCTACTACCCAACTTTCTCGGACTAGTTACTGGCACATCTCCTCATTGGAGGAGGCAGCCATAAGGAAAGGAAGGAAGGAAGGACGTACTGGCACATGTCCCCCATTGGGGATACAGCCATAAGGAAAGGAAGGAAGGAATGTGGGCGACGAAACTTGACTTAGATCGGGTTCTAATTTTCACCACAAGCGTCGCTGTAAACTTTTACGACTGGCGTGAAGTAAACCGTTTGGCGATAGAATGTGAAGTGAGCATAGAGAAACGATTTGAAATGGATCGTGTGGCGGTGTTGAACAGCGTGCAGCAGCGGCTATTTTTATTTCCGTTGGAGGTGAAATATTTACATTAAGGAGAAAAAAATATTTAATGTGAAGTCGTATATTAAGTGACAAGATACAAAGTTAGGTAAGAACAGTACAGTACAATTAGCGGGTCCGTATTTCATTTTTCGACGTTTCCAGATCAATTTATTTGCTATTTTCGTTTAAAGCTTATCTTTTTTCCAGGGCAACTACACATAATAATGAAACCTGGGATGCCCACGTGGAAAAAGAAATTCATCAGTTTTACAGTTCTCTTTGTCAATGTTTTTTCTTAATTCATTTATTTATGATACGTATAAGTAATAAAAATATTCAATATTACAAAAAAGATTTATTACAATTTAACTGTGTAACCCTTTTCAGGATTATTAAAGTGTGATTTGCGAGAATTAACGAGAGCTCGTATTTTTAATTAATAAAGTTATATAGATTATCTCGACTTCACATAACCACAAAGGGCAAGGACTCCCAATATAATCACGTACATACGAACGTAGAAAATATCCACTCACACTACAGTTTCAAATAATCGCTGTCTCTTTTTCTTCTCAGTCCGTCTCTCTCGTAGTCGCTAACGTCGCCGCGCTTCTATCGCCTTCAGACGAAACAAGTGGAGCATGTTTTGTCAACCACTTGAAGAGCACTCGTTCGTTCTCCTTTACTCTAGTCTCCATGTACATATAGGTCCTGCAACTCGGATGGAGGGGGCAGTCTTCTTTGGGGGGGGGGGCATTATTTTTTTGCATTTTTTCCATTTTTTAATTGAATACATAATATCTTAAGAATGTTGTGTCAAAATTTCAAGTCGATTGGAGCAAAATTAACGAAGTTACGAGTACTTTTATACATATATCGGCGACGGTGACTCTAAAGCTTACTCCGGGTTAGTGAATTCTAAACCTTGCGGTGATGATTTTTCAATAATGAAAAAAGAATGTGTAGGACATGTTCAAAAAAGAATGGGCACTCGTCTACGTGAAATAGTCAAAAATACCGTTGTAGATACTGAAACTAAGGCTGGAAAGAAGATCAAAAGAAAGAGTCTGTCTGGTAAAGGGAAGCTTACGCCAAAATGATTGACAAACTGACGGAATACTACGGTTTGGCTATTAGACGTTACTCTGATTCCATGGAAAATATGAAGAATGCTATCTGGGCAACGTTCTTTCACTACAGTTCGACGGACGAGAATCCACAGCATAAAAAATGTCCGAGCGACGCGGACTCCTGGTGCGAATGGCAAAAAGCTGCAGCTGCTAATGCATTGGATTCGTGCAAACACACGTACAGTGCTCTTCCCGAGGATGTTTTGAATACCATCAAGCCTATCTATGAAGATCTGAGCAAAGATGCCCTCCTGGAGCGATGTGTCGGAGGCTTCACGCAGAACAACAATGAGAGTTTGAACCAACTTATTTGGAAAATTTCACCAAAGCACTTGAGTGGAACCTCTGTCATCGTTGAAATTGCAGCTTATGTGGCAGCCAGTGTCTTCAATGAAGGTTCTTTTGCTTTACTAACCTTCATGCAAGACATGGGAATCAGTAGTGGATCAAGTGCTCATGACTGGGCGCGATCAACTGACTCCATACGTACAAGCCGAGCAGAGCAGGAAGCTGAAAGACAAACTAAAGAAGGCAGGATTCGTCGTAGACAGGAGCAAAAACGTGCTTTAGACATCATGGATGATAGCAACATCCTTTATGGACCTGGCATTGAAGATTCAGTGTGAGGTTCTCCCTTCAAAGTGTTTCAAAAAAGTGAAAAATTGAAATTTCGAAAAACCCTCCCAGCGTTACCTGGGGAAAAACTATTATCTAACGAATGAACTTTGATTTTTTAATTTTAGATGATCCAGCACCAAGTTATGAGGGGCACCGCAATTCTACTTTTTTCCGAGACACGTCCGAATAATTGCTGCCATTGCCGTATTTTGTAATACTTCTTCGTGAAAATTTTATACAATATTCTTCGAATGTCATACTTTAATGTACTATTGGTTTTAATAAAGAGATTTTAACTGTGTCGTCACAAAAAATTCACAAAAACATGCCTTTTTTGGTACGAATTTGTATAGTTCTTGTATTATGAATTTTTTTGACATTGCTCTCTAGTTGTTTCTCGAATATATTCTCTTCTCCCATTGTTCACGACCGAAATATGCGAATGCATTCCGCAGTAATAAATTGTTCGATCAATTTCGATTTTACATTGCAATACTTCTGTTGACGTAAAATCTGTTAGTTGTAATACTTAATTGTATATCGATGTTTTCCACAATTGGTTTGCTAATTGGTAAATCGCATGTTCCAACTTATAGTAACGAGACTGTCGTGATATTCAGATTATTTACTTTACAATCATATCCTATTATAGATTGTGATTTTGGTATGAATATTATTGGGATAATGATCATGATCCATTTTATCTTCCTCATTTTAATCAATAATTGAATCCTATAGTAAAATCTATTTTTAATTGTTGAGACCAATGTAATATATTTTTGCATAGTGTAATGTAGACATGATAGTGTTCAGGATGTACTAATATCGATTTTCACATTCCTTTTTGAAACGCGAATCTTCTTATCGACTTGTGACTATTGAACTCTTCATTTCTTTTATGTCCTCCCGCAGCGGATGTATGATATTCTTCTATAACACTCATCCGTTGACTGGGGTGTAAGATTTTTACTTGATTAGTACAAATAAATATCTGTACTGGATTTTTAGTTTTAAATGATTCGAGATAGTGTTGTATTTTTTCCCATGTTATGAAACCGATTTTCTTTTCTTTAAGAATACTGACTGAAGAGATTTGATTGTTATCGATTTCTTTTAACAATTGTTCGAGTATTTTATAAACTTCTTCAGGTGTCGGGTACTTGTGTGATAATGTCATACTAAGTTGAGTCACAAAGACGTCACAAAGACGTACCACTCGATCAAGCATAGCTTATCATTCAATTCCCTTGAATGTGATACAAAACTCGTTCATACTTTGTATGGTGATTCAAAAATTGCTGAAAAACTGACACTTGGACGAACTAAGGCTAGTACCATTGCACATAACATTTTAGGTCCAGCATCGACTCAAGAGGCCATCGAAACTTTGCAAAATGATACATTTTATATTGTTGCTACTGACGCTTCCAATCACGGTGCCACAAAAATGTTTCCGCTGATGTTGAGATTTTACAGCCCAACTACAAATTTAAAAAAGTGTTTGGTAGCAATTCTCCCTGCCGTGGAACGTGCTACCAAATCTTTCCATATACTGAAAGATTATTTTATATCATTGGGAGAAGAAGAATGTCCAACTGCGCTGTGGCAATTCTTTAATTCTGACGAAACGGAACCTTGTCTGGCATTTTATCAAAGTGCACTGAAAGTCTTACAGCATGCAGTAGTATGTCTTGAAAACGAAACATTGCTGTGTTTCGAAAGTCACAAAATAATGGTTGAACTGAGTAAAACATTGAGGCAGAGGATTCAAGATGAATTTCTGGGATTCACGTGCAGCAACTTATTTAAAAAATTGCCTGATAATAAAGTAACGAAAATAAAAAAAGACTGTTATGCGTGGTACAAAAATGTTCTATATCACGGAAGGACTTACAGCATTTATTTACGTCTCTGCTCAGAGTAAGTGACAGCATCCATGGCGCCGCGTCCTGGTGGTTCTGAAAAGAACCTGTTTGGGGGGTTCTGATAAGAACCTTTTTCTATACCGACGCGACAACGTACTTGGAGCGTTCGTCATATTTTTGTGTGCCACCTTATTGCCTGCAGCATAGTCACATGGTGTACTCTAGAGACATCGGAACATGGGTACAGAAGAGAGTACAGTTTTGTGAAAAACCATGCGTTGTTGGAGTTCAGGGTTCCCTCGTGCCATCTTTACGCTGCGGTGGAGAATGGAATGGGTGTGTCTAGTGTAAGCGCCGCCCCTGTAGTGTGTTCGGAATATGGTTTCAAGTACTTGAAGCCATAGTATGGAGCATAAGCAAGTTATTGTGTTCGTGCGAATTAAATATATGTGTCCTTGTTCGTCATATTTACGGGAGACCAATTGAATAAAATAATGTGGATAATAACATTAATAAATAAACATTAGAGATAATGAATTAATTGAATAATTGTTTTCGCTATCTACGGCGATTATTACGAGAGACGGTTTGATTCATCTCTTCACCTGGCGTGCTAAAGGTGAGAGGAAGTCTCCATCGTATTGAATTCAGACTACAACTCATCTCTACCGCCATTTTGCGGGAGATGGATAATTCGATCTCGACCATTCATGCTTACGGGAGATTGATTACATAAAATATAAATAATAACATTAATGAATAAACAATCACAAATTATTAAAAATATTAATAAATATCAATAGTAAAATGATTTAATAATTATTGGTGATATCTACTTGGTAGAATTTATCTCTACAGCTGTTATTGCAGGTGATGGATCAATCGTTCTCGACCATTTTTTAGAACGGGAGATTTACGAGTTCCAATGCAGACGAGCTTCTCAAAACCAATATTGTACGAGATTGTTATGACCATTTCAATTGTTTGACCGCATTGAAAGGAACAGGTGACAGGTTCGCATTAAGGTAATTACTTTGTTTTACAAACTTCCACGATATATTCAGGTTCACGAATAGCCATATTTCTATTGTACCTGCTGTCAATTATTTCGGGGAGTAAGCAATTCTCGTAAAATTTGGTTAGATGAGGCAGCATGTTATCTGTCCAAAATTTGTCGTCTGCGTGGACAGTAGTTACCTTAATCTCATGCGGCGTCCACAATACGAAGCATCAATATTTTCGTTAACTTATGTGGAGCTGCCCTTGGATCTGGTAGTAGTACTTGTGGCGTTTTTTCAGGGTTCTATCTTTGTTGAAGATCCCTGCCATGGCTGGTACATTTGCTGCGATTGCCTCATCCGGTGAACGTGCCTTACTTATTATAAGTTATAGATTATAATAATTAAGGGACATCATTATACAGAGTGTATCAGCTAAGATGTACGTTTAAGATTTGCGGTGAAACTGTGCACAATATCGAAAATCTGATGTGACAAACATTGAATATTTTTTGATTGCGCATCGAATGGGCATATTATTATTGTTCGTTTAACTTCCGTTCGCAAATAAAAAATATTATCTTTGTCATTTCAAATGATAGTGAAAAAAGTTAAATGCAAAAGTTGTAGAGCAAGAAAAAATAATAGAGATGAAAAAAAACGTCATACGAATTGCATACATAGTAAGGGAGATATTCTCGTTTGAAATTTTATTATTTTTTGCCAGATTTTCGACACAGGTCGAAAGCCTTAGCTTCGTGCAGCAGCTTCATGCCGAACTCACGATTCGCAATTGTTTTGAGGTAAGTGTTCAGTCAGACGCAAACCCGTACACGGCGGCTAAAGCATATTACAATGCCATTTTTTATTACAAGTTGGAAGTCGAACTATTCCTGCTGTAGATTTCCCTGACCTTTGATGTAGATTTTAGAGTGTTCGTGTTCCTGGACGTAGACTTTGGAGTCTTCGTGTTCCTCGCCGTAGGTTTTGGAGTCCTCGTTTTCCTGGACGTAGATCTTGGAGTTCTCGTGTTCCTTGGACGTAGGTTCCTGGATGGCGAAGTATCTACCGTATCGCGGCCAATATGTATGTTCCGAACATTATGTACGATTCGTCATCATTCTCATTAAAATAATTATTGTGGCATGGTAATGATGAATATTGTGGAGTGGTTCGATTTATGATATCGACGACCGCTGATTTAATCAAATGTGTTCTTGAATGAATTTTAACAGAACACTTTAAATTAGAATGCTTGCCTTTTAAGGGGTTATATACAGTCAGGAGGCCCAGAAAAATCGATTTTTCAAGAATTTTTCTTAAGAAGACCTTTTAATGTATTAAAGTAAAAATTTGTACACATATTATGGTAACTTTTAACTGTATTTTAACATTTTTTATTTGTAAAAATAATTATTTTGAAAGCTGCTATAGCTGATCTCCCGGAGCACCTCTAAAAAAAGGCGTCTTGCGGTGAGCACCATATCTCTGGACTGGATCATTTAAAATGAAAAAACCAAAAATATTTCGTTAATATAATGTATTATCTTGTAATTGATCGAAGGAATAAGCAAAATAATAATTTTTGACAAAATGGGAGCTTCTCAAAAAAAAAATCGGTTTTTGACAAAAATTTAGGCCTTGAATTGTTTATAAAATGGAAAATATTTATCGGTGAGAAGAAACCTTCGATTAATTACTAAAAAATATACTTAAAAAGCTTGTGTTAAAATTTCAGACTGATCGGTTCAGCCGTTTCCGAGAAATCTTGCTCACCGACTTTAAAAACACAGTTTTGAGAAAAACGCGTTTAAAGTTTCAAAAGCACTTTGAAACGCTTTGCCACGTCATTACAAATGTGCGTGTAACTTCGAGAATATTCGCCGGATTGACAAGAAATTTTCTGCGTGTGTACTTAAATGTATGTACATTACGAAAATAAAGTTTAAAAAAATCGATTTTTTGAAAATTTTAACTGTATATAACCCGTTAATGATTGTTTTGCAATTATCACATGTTCATTTGGTAAAATTACTTGAAACGAGAAGCAGTCGTGGCCGAGTGGTTAAGGCGTCTGACTAGAAATCAGATTCCCTCTGGGAGCGTAGGTTCGAGTCCTACCGACTGCGATTGGATGATTTTTTTTCTACTAGAAACATCCGATACACAAAATTATTTATCATAAAAGCAAGCAAGTGATTATTCATTACGATAAATATCCTATCTATATCCCTCTATCCTTTTTCCTTCCCAAATATCCATTCTGGATACTGGATACGCCGAAAGCCCCACATAATGGCCATTCTAGTATAGTATATTATAAGCAAAAAAATAAAATTGTACTGAATGACAACACCTCTGAAAAAGAGGTACAATCGGCAAAATATAGAATTATGCTAAAATCTGATTGCTGATATGTTTTTCTATTCTTTTTAATTGACCTTCGTCGTATCACATTCGATCCTTGAATAAATTTATATACGCTATATCTCACACTTAAGAAGTAATTGAACTAACATTAGTTATATAAACATCAGTTACATAACTAATAATAAAATCGAAAGATTATAAAGGAGGCCGAACGTAAACGGAAAAGTGCCGAAATTTTTGTTGAAGAATCGTGTACTGATGAACTTTGAAGATTCGCCATAAGCGTCGCGCTCCAAGCAGACGCGACCGAAGTGAAGTTGAAAATTCGTGGTACAAGTGAAGTGAGCTATGAATGGGTTGAAGAAGAAGAAGAGTAACGATAAAGAATATATATTTGTTCTCTATAACGGTTTATCACCGTCCATTTGTTACGTCCGACGCAACGAAACCCGTAAGGGGTTACCCCTCCCCCCACTCCCCAACACCCATATTAGCGAAAAGGTCGAGGACCACAACGATTGTAACTGATCCTCCACGAACATGCGTTACTTAATATAAGTATAGATTATAATAATTAGAAGATATCATTGGATTATACACGACACCTCACA
>JARQSU010002259.1:0-13297 GCA_030142265.1 Calameuta filiformis
GGCGCTTACGATACCACGTATCTTCTACCTCGTCGATGATGGCTAAGTCGTCCGAAATTTCCTCCTCAAACATCCTAAAAAGTGCGTCCGGCACATGATGCATCGCCCCTTTGCGATGTACGATATCGAAATCGTATTCGAGGAGATCTAAGACCCATCGTGCCAAACGGCCAGTCGGATTATGCAGATTATGCAACCATCGTAGACTACTGTGATCCATTATCACGGTAAAGTGGAACCCCTCTAGATATTCGCGATATTTTCTAACCGCCCAGATCACTGTTAGTGTGCGGCTAGCATACGCGATTACCCGTTCCACCCCGTCGATAGTTTGCGTTAGCACTGCTCCAATCCCGAAACTACTCGCATCTGTTTGTAACACGAATGGCACCGTAAAGTCTGCGCAATATAAAATAGGCGCTGAAACTAATGCTTTCTTAAGCCCTTGAAAGGCATCTTCCTGTTCTTGGGCCCACTCCCATATTTTATCTTTGCGGAATAGTCTCGTCAGGGGTTCGCTCAACGTGGCGAAACTGTCTATGAACCGGCGGTACCAAGAAGCCATACCGAGAAACCGACGCAATTGGCGAATATTTCGCGGAGCTGCATACTCCACAATCGGTTTACTTTTATCGGCATCAATCTTCAGGCCCTCTTTATTTACCAGAAACCCTAAGTATTTCACTTGGGTGCAGCAAAAGTCGCATTTATCTGGATTGATTGTCAGTCGCGCTTCATTAATGCGTTGCAGCACCCTGCGCAGCCAATCCAGATGATCGTCAAATGTTTCCGTTACTATAATCACATCGTCTAAATATGCGAACGCGTGCGGCTCCATTTCAAGTCCAATTAATCGATCAAGCAATCGCTGAAAAGTCGCCGGCGCATTGGTCAGGCCATACGGCATTCTAGTAAATTGATACAAGCCGCGACCTGAAACCGTGAAAGCCGTGATTTCTTGACTCGCGATCTCCATTGGCACCTGATGATATGCCTGACTCAAGTCAATTGTGAAAATATATATATATTTGTCCAATATACCGTTTATGTACGGAATTGGATACGCATCGTCACACTATTTACCTTTCGATAATCTAGACAAAATCTATATTTTCCGGTAGGTTTCCGGACCATCACTATCGGACTCGACCATGCACTTCAAGATGGCTCTATTATTCCTTCGTTAAGCATTCTATCGACTTCCTCATTGATTGCTTTTTTGACCTTTGGCGACACCATATAATAACGTTGCTTGATCGGCTCGTGCCCCTGCATGTCGATCTTATGCCCCGTTAAACTTGTCCACCCCAAAGGCGAATCCCTTGGAGGCAATTCTTTCTCTAAACATTCCTTCAAGCGAATTTCTTCGGATCTTTCTAATTCGGCGATCCCGCACAAAGAGCTATCGGCCCCGTGGCCTAAAGGAGGAATTTTGTCGAAAGCATAACGAGTATTCGACGCTGCCGCGAAACTCCACATGTCGCGACTCCCATCTAAATTCATCTCGAATTGTCGTACGAAATCTATGCCTGGACCACATTCACCCGACAATGAGGGGACGATGCGAACCGCGAGTTCTTGGGACACCATCTTGAGCTCGATCATTAACCCGACCTCCCCGATAACACTAGCAGTGTGTCCGTCAGCTAAGCGAATGGATATAAACTGTGGTTGGTTAACAGGTCTTCCGATTTCTCTAGCTATTTCATTGCCTATCGGTTCTAAAAAGGTCCGTGATGATCCCGGACCTACTAACGCGTGTACCCCTCGTCCGCCTACTTTAACGTTCATATACCATCGCGATCCGGATGATACAGAATGAATGAGACCACACGAGATAGGTGAATCGGTAGGCGCAACGACTGAGGTCACTTGCGGCGCACTAGGAACGGAAGCGACCTATACTTCTCGTCCCTTTTGGAGTTTTCCGAGCATTTGTTACATCGCTGGCTCGTCACTCCCTTCGCTCCGCACTTATAGCAAAATAACGCGCATTCTTTCTCGTACTGGTTAAATCGGTTTCCCTTTTCTCCGCAGTTCCAACAAGTCGCTTTGAAGCTGGATCCCGTATCCTTTTCCTTCTCCTTGTCCTCTTCCTTCTTCGCATACTCCTGCTTCTTGGCGAGTCCGGAGGTTCGGTTCGTTTTGTTGAAACTCGTGGGGTTTAATTTCTGGCTCATCTCCCCTTGCCGCGTCTCCAGCCTATTCTGTTGTTTGGCCATTTTTCCTAGTTGCTCGGTCAGGGCCAACAGCTGTTTTGCTATATCGAAGTCGGTCGTCGGTTTCACGCTGGCCTTCGGGGCCTTTTTGTCCACTTCCACCCCCGCTACTGGCACCTCATCGTCCATCTCTTCGCTTTGAACGACGGAAGCTACTTGCGTGGATTTTATCTCCCGTGATTTCTCACCTCGGTACGCCAGTTCCGGTAGCAAGCTTCGTTCCGGAGCACGTGGGGGCTTGTACCAAGCCACCGTGGCTAGATTTCGCTCCCGTTCCTTGGCGAGATCTCTCAGCTGATTAAAGGTACGGAAATCCTGACGGCGGAATCCTAGGCGAATATTTGGTAGGAGGTTTCGGTACGCTCTGTTCAATTGGTTTTCTGCCGATACCGGCCTATCCATCTGTGCGTATAATCGGCGGAGACATACGAGATAATTGATGACCGGTTCCTTTTCCCCTTGCGTTCGGCTCAAAATTTCCTCTTCCAGCTGCCATTGGAAGGTTTCCTGATTATATTGCTGGCGAAAGTCGTTCACGAAATCTTCGAATGTGGTCCAGTTCCTGCGCTCAATCCGGTACCACTGTCGTGCCATTCCCGATAAAATCAAGGGCAACGCGCTCAACATCTCGTTATCTGTCAAGGGAGTGTATTGCCGGCACTCAGCTAACTGTGTCAGGAATTCTTCGACGTTATTATCCGTCTGTCCGTCGAACGCGATTTTCCAGTTTCTTATCGTCTTCGCATAATCTTGGATACGCCGCAGATTTGCCACCGGGGGCGTAGCTATAGGAGTGCTTTCCGGGACCGCGGTTCGTATATTCTGATCCATCCGGGCTAACGAAGTCTTTAAAGTCTCCGCGCGAGCCATTGGCGTCGCGTCCGAGGGAGCAGTCAGTGGTCAGGTATGTTCCATATTTTGCTCTGGATCCTCTGTCCCACGCCGCGGCAATTCCCACGAACCAATAGACATTATCGGTGCGCGTTTGGTAAACGTCGGAGTCACGGTGGTGTATGTGACCGTTGTCGTAGTGGGGGTTCTATACGTGAGTGGGCCTCGCGTCGCATTTGGCCATCTATCCCCGAATAGTCGTGCCCCGCTCGGTACACGAGGACGCGTGCTCGTAGCATTTGTTTTGAGGGGAATCTCTAACCCTTCCTTTGAGTCGTCACGGGTGCTTTTCGGAGTGAAGAGGGTACCCCTACCCGAGTCTCCTGTTGCCATGTTAAAATCGGTTGTTTTCTTCTCGAATCTTCCAAACTTCTACACACCTACTCCTATCGCACGTATAGCCCTTACGGATACACACTGAACCCGACAAAGGACGCTACGCCTCTCCGCGTTACAATGTTGCAAAATTTTCTAGAACGTTCTGTTGCCAAGCCGAATTTTTCTACGAGGTGGCACCAGATTATTATTTGTAATAAAATAAATTCTATTTTTCTACAGTTTTGACAACGTAATGTTTAACGCGACGAAACTTCAGTCTATTCAAAGTAAAATAACTGTTTCAACGTGGCCCCACGTTGGGCGCCAATTTTGTAACGATGGATTAATTAATTATCGCATACAAATAATGGCACCTGCAAAGATTATTAAGAAATATAAAATTACTGGGCGCCAGGCATAACAAGATTTACGCCGCTGTCTCCAAGGGACACCCTGCCCAGCTCTTCGACGGTGGAGTCTTGGGTCTGTGAGACAATAATACTCAAATCTGCAAATATCGAATAACACAAAAGCAACACGAGAAGGGGGCTATATAAAATCAAGAGATCTGAGGTTTCGGTTAAATATACGGAACCCACAAACGGGCCCGATTTATTAAAACAAGAAACATAATATAATGAAAAATAGTTAAGGACGGAATGCGCCAAGGAACAATGGTTCGATAGAATCAATACGCACGGGAACAACGGTTCCTCAACAAATTAGAACAGGAATAATCATTTCCATTACAAGTGGCCTAAGAAATCTAATCGAAAGGAAATTTAAAGTAATAAACTCTGTAGGGACCAACGGGCCCTTCAAAGCTAACCAGAAAGGATTAACGCGTCGTTACGCGACACAAATATTAAAATTGAAAAGGGATTAGACGGATCCGAACCCTTGGAGAGAAATAGATTGCAGTGTTATCGAAAATACCGGATGTTTCAGCAAAAACGCACGTGTTATGTAAGGTGTGTGCCACCGACTAGACACAATAATATTTACCACTCTCCGCTGACGTATGGCCTAATGCCCGACCTGTCAACTACACAATATTGGCGAATTCAAACTAATAACACTAACTCGGCTCGACCTCTAGTCAAGACACCGAATATCCAGAAGTTTCAGATTCCCCGCTGAAAATCTAGATCTTTCTATTGTCGTCAAGCCCGCGCAGCCTATCCCATTACGAAAAATTCCAAAGCTGGAACCAGATCCGGAGATCTATTTACTCACTGAAACTACCAGTCCTGAAATACGCAATCCCCTAACTGCCTTCCTAGCCTTCGCGAAGAATATCGGCGGGATAAATCTTATCACTGCGCGTCACTTATCCAACACAACACACGGCCGAAACGATTACGCGTAGCATGGACTGAATAAGGAAGGTATTACATACAATTTCTTGTAACATATTCTACGGGTAAGCAAACATAAACTACCAATAAACTAATGATGCGAGTTAACGGATGCTCCAGACCGCCACCGTTTTGGCAAGCCACGGATCTCCACGATCGTGCAAACAGAAGGCGACGCGTGCTGTCTGGATCGACGATCCAGTAGCTCGATCTACGATCCCGTTAATCACGATCAATCATGAAATTATCAATCTCGGTAGCGTCACTCACCCCGAATCGCTCTCGCCAACTCGTCTAACTCCTCTCTATCCATTTCTTTCTCTTCTTATCTCGCACTATATCTTTATCTCTCGCACAGGACACCCTTAGCACACGCGTACTTAAAGTCGGCTACCCCGCAAGTGACGCTACCCGATCGCTCGCCCGCTAACGTGCCCTAGTGGCGCGGAGGAATATTACCCCCGGGCCCAATCAAATTTGCGCTATCCCCTACGGAGGCCCATTCGCCCGCGCTCTTCAACTATTTCCTAGTTTTGTAAAAAATAGCTCCGCGCATCTTCTTCTCTTCCGGGCGATTGCAGTGTATTTTCTTGGGGCGGGAATCACATCCGCACCGTATCCCACGTTGTGCGGCTCCAGGCCACCAGTGCAACCCCCTGCTGCATCCGGGATTCTCGATCTTCTCGCGGCGTCCTTCTGCGTAGGTGGCTCATCTCAGTGGTGCTCTGCGGTCACGTTGGTCCTCCTCCGGCTGACTACGTCACGGCAGTGCCGCTGCTCGTCTTAGCTGGGCCCCTCTACCGTCGTCAGGGCCGTCGTTGGTGTATCTCGGGCCTCGTTGTTTACACTTTTTCCGTGTCGGTTCCCTTACGGGACCGACCACCGCTTGCAAAATACAGAAGACATATCCCGAAGGAAATTAATACATGTTATAACAGCTAGATTCAGTTCACGCTCGACGCTAAAGTTAGGTTGCCTTGCGGGCCTCATGGTGTAGCTCTTTTTTTTATCGTCTATTTCCTTCTCATTTGTGACGTACACGAAGTGCCTCCCTCTCTCTCTCTCTCTCTCTCTCTGGGATAAGACGTGCACGTTGGGACTCCCATTATAAGTGTCTCATATAGCCGACGCAAGCGAATAATCGCGAATACGGCCGATTCGCGCTGTGAAGTGAATTGTCACGAAGATTCCATCACATTCAGAAGATCTGGAATAAAATCAACAGTGGAGATACGAAGACCTGTAATATTCGATACTTCGGCCGACGCGTGGCAAGTAAGCGACATATTGGATAACGGTCCAGTGACACACATTCCAAGGCTCCGCGGTAAGACAGTGATACTCAACTCAAGGCCCCAGCTCCAATGGAAACAGGGCGAGTGAACTGTAGAGTATGCGAGTTGCGAGAACAATCATTTTTTGAGAATCTGTAGCATCAATAAAGATGATATCACGCAAAAAGTGGACCAAATTGGCCCACGCATTCGGAAGATATGGCCAATTAAGTGTTTTCACTTCAAGGGGGTGTAGCTCCCCCTAGAGTGATGTTACAGGGATTCAATGGGGGTGTTTTTTTAATGCCGAAGGATGCTCTTTCTAATGCCATAATTGGAAATATGAATTTCCTTCCGGAACCACGAGTTCTCGCATTTTTCAAAAAGTCCTAAAATGCACAATTTCACTCCAACCCCTGCCGTCCGGCCATTTTGTATCCGATCGCGATAAAACCTTTACCATTCGAACGGGAAAGAAATTTCCTAAAAAATATATCTTTCGTTTTTTAAAATCGGTCATAGTTTCACAGAAATACTAAAAAATTCAAGTGTTCCACTTCAATTGGACGTTACTGTATTTCGGTACCATAGCAAGAACGGTCCCTTTCGACTGCGAAGCGTGAGCGAGACCATATCGCAGCGTAAGGGCCTTTTATATATATCCTGAAACAAAAGAATTGTGACTGGAGAATCTCCGAGAAAAAGATACGCTTGAATAAGGACGAAGAATTATCTGAAACGAAGCTAATGACGGACACGAGGCTATTCGTTGCGATATCGAAAATAGTAACATAAAGGTATGGGAAATGAGTTAATGTATGGGTTATGTGAGAAATATGAATAGTGAATAATTAAGTGACGAAAAATGTATTGAGTAAATGGTACAGCAGAATAATATCAGTGTAGGTTGATTATTGCCAAGATTAGTTCTTCGTTGTTTAACGTTTTTATTAGTTCATACTAAAATAAAATAATAATTGTGAATAATATTAAATATTAATTATAATAAAATATAAAGTGGTAGAAAGTTATATTACAGAATGGCGCCCAACGTAAAAGGCCAGTAAGGATTTAATCTTATGTGAGTGATATTTTGGAAATAATATAAGGACGAGGAAACAAAGGCAAGATAACAATAGAGAACTTAGCGTTGATTCTGTTATTAGGAGTTCAACTATTATAAATCAAGGTCAGAAAGGAGCGTGCGAAATAAGAGAACTAAGGTCGATATGGAAAATAAATCGTCTCAGAATATAACATCTGATATGACAGAAGGGATACGTACAAAAGTACAGGCATTACGAGCAGAATTAATTGCCGAGAAACAAAGGGTATCTATATTAGTAGAGAGAGAAAATCAAAGCAACCGCATTGAGTCACCTAATAATAGCGATGCCGGTATTACAATTATTGAAAAATTGGTAGAACATTTGCGTGGGAGCAAAATAGACATTCCCGTACCAAAATTTTTGGATACTAATAGCCAAAATCCGCAACAATTTCTTAAAGGGTTAGAAAGATATTTTCGCGTTAAGGACGTACCTTTAGAAAACAAACTTAACATCGTCGAGACTGGTTTATCTGGCAGAGCACTTAACTGGTTTGTAATCTTGCGTGATGATTTTCGTAATTATCAGCATGTTGAGCAGGCATTTGAATTAGAATTTTATTCGATACCGGTACGCATTCGTCTAAGAATAAGTGGCAGGAAAGGCGATATAAGATTGCCGATGGCAATTTATTGAATTACTTTTATGATCAGGTTAAAGCAGTACAATACTTAACTCCGCGGATCGGTGTATACGAGACACACTATACGATAATTCAGCAATTATCTGTGCGAACACGTGAAATCCTGTCAACGGTCGATTATTCCGAAACTAATATTTTAGTGCAGGCATTAGAGCAACTTGACAAATCGCGTGAAATTGAAAGCAATAAGAGTAAAGATTTTCAAAAGAAACAGCAAAATAATGATTTTAAAAAGCACAATGTGAATAGTCTTAATTCTAATAGAAATAGTAGTAGGTATTCACCTTACGATCATAATTATGGCGGGAATTCTAATTATCAGAGCACTTCACAAAATTACAATAACTCATATTTCAAGAATACTCCTAACAGTAATTATACGTTGCCAGACATGCGATTTCCTCCACCGATGAGTAAGGGTGCGAACGATCAAAATCAAAATTCGAAACAAGGTAGTGCGTTAAACTAAAATCGGGTGCGATCCAAGCAGGTCCAGTTTCTCACCCTAGGGGATTATCAGTTTATTGTTGAGCTTGAAGAGGACCTATGTGGTAATAATGCACAGGAGTATCAGGCTAAAGAAATTGATTGCAAATGTTTACATGTGGTAATTCAGGTTAATGAATATAGCTACGCGGCTCTTATTGATAGTGGAGTCAGGTTACATGTGTTTCTGAATATTTCTATCATCAAATTGTTAATGCTCATGTGTTACCGGAACTTCCGGTTACTAATTTGATGGTTATAACTGCAATTGGGAAAAGGGCTACAAAGATACGTAAGCAAATTTCAATGTTTTTTACAATGGGATCTTCTAAAGATGAACATGTGTTTCTAGTTGTTCCTGGGCTTACATCGCATCATACTAGGAAGTGATTGGCTTAACCGAATTGGAGCTATTATAAATTATCGTTCTCAAATGTTAATTATATCAGATCATATTATTCCTCCAGGACTGGTGATGTTTGGGGGTATCCCTTCCAAGGAATTGTCAGTTTCGGTGGTGAATTATGTATTGCAGGGGGGGGGGGGGGTGATCAAGAGAATGTAGATACAAATTTGTTATATAATTGTCTTGAAAATGATCGATACAACAATTGCAATCGTGATTTTTCTATTGATAATCGGAACCATAAACAAAATTTTATTCACTTTCATGAGAATAAACGTGCACAAGATGATGATCTATGTAACGTACATTATGTACAAAATGAAATGATTGAATCAGTATTTGATAAATTTATGGAGTCGTCGGTTGATTATTTGAATGACCGAAGCGTTAATAATGTTGTTAATATATCTAATGAAATGTTTTATAATTGTAATAATGTTTCGTTCAAACATCAGAATATGACTGATGATGTGAACAATATTTATGTAAGAAATTCTGATATTCAGGTTAAGGAAGATCAAATGGAAATGAATCGGAGCATTCCAAGGTTGTCTTCAGAACCACCCGAAAATATTAAAACTCAAATATTGGATAGACATAATAGAAAAGCTCACCTAAAAAATGTACCGGTCTTATGGATTAACGATGTTCAACTTATTTCCCAAAAAGAACCAATAACATCATTTCAAAATGAACCACAAATTCATGACGGGTTTTTGGAGGATATATCTTCTATCGCGCGTAAGCTCACATCTACTAGTCTGGATCAGAATAATCAGTTTATCGATCTTAAGCTAAAGTATAGACATTTATTTTCTGATAACCCAGGATGTGTCACATATTACTAACACAAAATTTATTTAAATGAATATAAACCTTATGTGAAACGGTCATATCCCGTTCCGCTAGCCAGACGACCAGCAGTTGAAAGAGAGTTAGAAAATATGTTAAATCTGGGAATAATAGGAAGATCATGCAGCCCATATTGTAAGCCTTTGCATATTGTGGACAAAAATGACGGTAATGTCCGTATCTGTCTGGATGCTCGTTACCTGAATGCAGTTATAAAAGGTGATAACGAATCGCCACCGTTAGTTACTGAATTATTACAAGATCACTACAGTGCTCGGTTTATGTCCACATTAGATTTAACGCATGGGTATTGGCAAATAGAATTAGCACCGAAATCAAGAACGTTGACAGCATTTTTGTATGGATCGTCACTATATCAATTTTGTCGTGTCCCTTCGAGTTAAAAACCGCGGGAAGCGGATTTATTCGTGCACTTAATCTTACCCTAGGTAATGATTTTGCAGATTTTCTTGTATGCTATATAGACGACCTCTTAATAACATCGAGGGATTGGGAAAGTCATAAGCGTCATCTTGAATTAGTGTTTGCTAGACTGGAATCGTATAATTTCACATTACGTCTCTCTAAATCACAATTTTTAAAATCATCCGTGTCATTTTTAGGATTTATCTTATCGACAGAGGGCATACGTCCAAATCCCGAGTGATTAGAAGTAATCGACAACTTTAAGGAACCTACTAGTAAAGCACAGCTTCAGAGTTTTCTAGAAATATGCAATTACTATAGACAATTTAATATCAATTATTCAAATTTATTACATCCTTTTCGAAACCTATTAAAAAATAATCAAAAATGGGAGTGAAATGCTGCACATTCAAAAGCATTTCGAGCATTAAAAGATGCATTTCTTAATTGTGTTACGCTTCAATATACAGGGTGTCCCACGCAACTGGAACAGGCTGTACCTCCTAAACGGTTGGGAATAGAAGATGATGTTATGAGTGAAAGTTAAATGGTATCAGACGGTGCATAATATGCAATTAATTTTATGCACTTTTGTGTATCGGTGCATTAGAAAAATGCAACTGCACTTTTTCTTTAATGGAAACCTATATTTTTGACTACACCAGTCGATGCAGTTTCTTATGCTCTACATAAAAGTAAACATACTTATACTCTAATCTTATGCGTCAACGTCAAAAAGCGGATGGAAAAATGCTTGAATTGCAATGGAGAACCGTTCGAACACTTGTTATAACGTAAGCACTTAGGAAGACATGCCGAGAGACCAAAACAATTCAGAGAACTTTTAGCTTCGATAACTCCCTAACGAATAAGTTTAGAGCATAAGTATGTTAGTACTTTTATGTAGAGCATAAGAAACTGCATCGACTGGTGTAGTCAAAAATATAGGTTTCCATTAAAAAAAAGTGCAGTTGCATTTTTCTAGTGCACTGATACACAAAAGTGCATAAAATTAGTTGCAAATTATGCATCGTCTGATGCCATTTAACTTTTACTCATAAAGTCATCTTCTATTCCCAACCGTTTAGGAGGTACAGCCTGTTCTAGTTACGTGGGACACCCTGTATAATCCCTGGAGCAAAGTTTAAGGTGCAATGCGATGCAAGTGACCTCGGTATAAGTGGTATATTATATCAGATTGATGCTGAAAGTAATCCGCGGATAATATCGATAGTCAGTAGATGTCTTACTCGGCCGGAAACTCATTATACGACAACAGAGAAGTAGCTCCTAGCTATAATTGACTCTGTACATAAATTTCGCACTTGCCTTATCGGAATATACTTTGAAATAATTACCAATCATAAAGGGTCAGTTTTTTTAAATAACGCAAAGTAAACAAGTGCTCGCCTTACTCGGTGGATTCTACTTCTTCAGCAATATACATTTACCGTTACATATTGCCGCGATAAGGATAATGTGGTAGGTGATTTTTTTAGCCGAAATACAAATGACGAGGCTCATACACGGGCACAAACTCATCCAGTGATTATGCTATGTCAATTATTATTATCCATGAATGGTGTAGAAGTAAACGAAGAATCGTTGATATCGCTGTGCCGCATAGAAAGGGAAAACGAATATGACCAATTAATTAAGCAGCTAGACAAGGCACAGACATTAGATTCGGATATCTGTAATATAAATAGAAACTTATTAGACGATGTGGGTAATGAGACATATCAAGTTTATAAGGGTATTTTATTTATTAAGAAAATCGCAACGGACAATGGCTTATTGTAGTACCAAAATGCTTGGCTAACACACTTACAATATCGTATCATGAAAAACTAGGACCTCCCGGTGTATACAAAACGGTTGATACATAAGACAATTCTTCTATTCGTTGCAACATCCAAAATAGTAACATAAAGGTGTGGGAAATGAGTGAATGTATGGGTTATGTGAGAAATATGAATAGTGAATAATAAAGAGTGACGAAAAATGTATTGAGTAAATGGTACAGCAGAATAATATCACTTTAGGTTCATTATTGCCAAGATTAGTTCTTCGTTGTTTAACATTTTTATCAGCTCATACTAAAATAAAATAATAACTGTGAATAATATTAAATATTAATTATAATAAAATATAAAGCTAAATTAATCTCTCCCTCTCCCCCCACCCCCCCCTCTCTCTCTCTCTCTCTGTGTGTGTTTTTGTCTGGGCTACTAATAGTTAAAATGACATTCCAATTTGTATGAGGCACCATGTACCATGACTTTCAGCTACCGCCCATTTCCGGGTGTAAACAAGTTCTGGGATACTCTGGATAGAAGCGGTAAATAATATGGTGGGTAGGGTGATGACAGCTACGGGATAACCACTTCCTCACCACCCTGCCCCAACAGTATGTGTCTATGGTCCATGTAGAAGACCACACACCATGGAAATATTTCGGGTGCGTGCTCACGTTTACACATCCCTCTATCTAGCTCGTTCGCCGGGTTCATCATCAAGTATTGTATGCTGTATGGTATGAACGGCGGATGGACTTCCAGGGATTATGTGAGTACGCACTCGATACACAGCCCCCCCCCCCCCCCGTGAGTATAAATATAGCTGAGTAGGCAATATCCCGAGTGCAGAGTCTCGAAAAATCATCGTGAAGTGTAGCGATTGTGGGCGAACCTCGTTAGTTAACGGTTCCCCTCCTGGTCCGATGTCATTCGTGGGGCCATCTTCATTTTTGCAATGAGTGTTTTAAAATGTATAACATCAATACAATGTTTTAAGATAAATTTTATAAAGGCTAAGAAAATATATGGTATTCTTTTTTTCTAAGTACTACCCTCGTTTAACAAAAACAAAGAAGGAAGAAGATATTTCTATGTATACACGTGAAAGGAAAATAGAAATCAGTGATGATGATAACTCCTAATGCTGCTCATCACACTTTTTTGCTTCCTCATAGAGGAAGCTATATGACGATGGGAATTTTTTTTTTGAGATTTTTATGTCACCATGCTTAGAATGTGCCAAAATGTCCGGAAAACATATTTGGAGAAAATGTCTGGATGTGTGTGTGTGTGCGTGCGTGCGTGCGTGCGTGCGTGCGGGCAAGCAGGCGGGCGTGCGTGCGTGCGCGCGCGCGCGCGTGTGTGTGTGTAATGGCCTCCCAAAATTCAAACGATTATATCTCGAGAACGGTTTTAGCTACAGCCCCCGATTTTTGCAGGCATGTACAGCTTTATGATTCCTTCATTGACTATAAATTTCGTCATTATTCAAGCTGCGGTTCGGATTTTATGTAGT
>JARQSU010002260.1:0-13199 GCA_030142265.1 Calameuta filiformis
ATGTACTTGGCCTCAATAATATGATTTCCATACTTTTTGTTAGAGGAATTCACAGCACTCCTGTACTTGGCGTAGTTCTTTACACGTAAGTGTTTTTTGGCAGATACTACTTTCCATACTCAGGCTATACTCAAATTTTTATAGTGTTCAAGTATTAGATGAAGTAAATCGAAAGTATTCCGATTAGTACATCGGATCCAGATCCAGATCGGATAATACATACTTGAGCACATACTTTTATATAACATTGGTCACGCTGCTACCAGCCTGTTTCCCATACTTATACTACACTCGACTCAGACCATTTCTCATACTACAGTCTCATACATCCATTTATCATTCATAAAAATATGAATTTATTCCCAAAAATGGTCACATCTAAACTTTAGATAATCATAACGGAATTGAGAATGCGATACAAAATTATGATCAAGTATATACTTTTTTTGACTATTTTGTGATTAACTATTGTCGAATGTTATGTATTTTTTGTGTTTATATAGTTTCTCAAAAATGTTCAAATCATAGAATATTACTCATATGTGGAAATTCCTATGGTGATTCAAAAGCAAAATAGATAAGTATATTCATATGTAAGCAATTAATAATAAGTAACTAACATATACAATTACGATCTATTTCATAAAATGAAAAACAGATTGTATTATATCCTGTGAATAAAATTATCCGGGATGCCCTAAGATAACTTAGGGCCCTACCAGGCTTTAATGTGGATACCATAATATGGATTTTCACATCACTGCCAAATAGGGCCTTAATAAGGAAATTCTAGGGTTGCATAGCGAAATTTAATGGGACTGTACTAGGCCAATTAATTCAAGGCCCGGTTAGGTTTAATCATGGTAACAAGTATGCGAATCAGTAATGATTTTGCCAGATAAGAGACTCATAAGGCAATTCTAGATTTCCATGACGAAACTTAACAAGGCTTTGAGAGGTTAATTACAATACTTAAAGGCCCAGTTAGGTTTTGTCAAGTTTACAAATTAACATACTAAGTTTCGCATCCAAAACAAGTCCCTTTTTACATATTGATCTGCCATAATCAATCTGCCATTTTGAATTTCTAAACTATAACTTCAGATTCGAAATTAGTCACCACGAAAATTCCCGAGTACCGAGTTCATCCAAATCAAGTAACACTTTGCATCTCGATCTGCCATTTTGGATCCGCCATTTTGAATTTCTAAGTTTATATTCGAAATTTTTTACCACGAAAACCTCCAAGTACAAAGATTTATATTAATCCAGTCACTTTTTATATTTTGGTCGGCCATATTGGATCCGTCATTTTGAATTTCTCAACTGTAAGTTCAAATTCAAAATCAACAACCTGAAGAACCTCCGAATACCGAGTTTCAATGAAATCCGCCTGATATCTCGGTAACTGTTATCCTAGATAAAACTATTGTGGAACTTGAATATAAAAAATTCACATAGTCGGTTTGTTCTAGTGATTATAACGTGCTCGTCTTTAGGTAGTTAAGTAATTAGGTAGGTCGCGCAGGTCTTAGGTTCGAATCATGCAAATGTTACGTCTCGGAGAGCATATTACGAGAAAATGTACGATTTCTTTTTTCCCCAATACTAATAAAATAATATTATTAATATTACTACATAATCACCCCTTACGAAAACGACGTGCTGGAATTAATAATTAACTTTCATATTGGTTATATTAAGCAATTGAATAGTAGTGGAGTCCTGTACAGGCCCCCAACATTTAGCCTTGCAAGGTCCTGAAGAAAAAAACGTGACCGTAAGAGAATTAGGAAATTTTAATCGGGGCTTTAGAAAAAACCCTAATAAATTTTCTTCACGAGACACTGTAAATGATATTTAATGCGTTATTACTCAATTTATAATAAATTTACAGGTAGTACTATAAAAACCATATGAGTATCTATAACGTTTCAACAAAAACAAACAGTAATAAGCCTACTTATACTAACAGCTGTAGCTTCCGACGTACCTTGTGTGTGGATATGGACAAACGATATAGGTCTTGCCCGTTGGTATTGAGGAGTGACATTTATTACTATGCTTTGTTTATTTATTGCATAATAATTTTGACGCAACTCACATTCATTTTCAAATATTCCAGAAGCACAATCGCTTATTTTAATAAATAAATTAATAATTCCTATACAAGGCAAATCAGCGTCGTTGTAATACTGCAGGCATGTGTCATTATACATAATTTTATGAGAGTCTGATTTTGCTATGTACAGAATACCATTTTTAACTAATTTTAAAAATTAACTAATTTTAAAAATTTAAATATCCTCGGTTCCGGATTTTTCTAATGCGTCTTTTACTATAGTAGATAATATTTGAACTTCGGTGCCTTTTCCGATAGAGAATGATTCATCAACCATCGTAGGAAATTGAATTCTTCCGCGTTTTATAAACATTTTTTTACAAATCCAAAAGCTTTCCTACTACGAGCCAGACTTTGATTATTTGAAACTGTTAATTGTATAAACATTTATACAGCAGAATATATGTGTAGTTCAGAACGATTACTAATGTGAACTAAATATTTTATTTTGCCATTTAAATCTTCAAATGGAAAATAAGATGGTACCCATAATGGTCCAAAGTTTCGCACTACATCCGCAAGGTATAGCAATTTATTGATTCAAATTGCTTAACATATGTTTTGATCTATACAATATATCGGATCTCGAGACAAATTCTATTCAGGCTGAAGATGTCATGTTTAACATGCTATTATATATACTAGAGCTATTTAAAATAAAAATTGCTAATAAAAACTGTTGATAATGTTTGTAATATTGATCAGACGTAAGGTCACACAATATATGCATTAAATATTAAAATACCCATGGTTTAAATTCGTTTGCTTTCGAATATTTAAGGTGAATCAAAATTCAACTAGGCTTTCTTTGAAGAAAGGATAGTGGACGTAGGGCAAGCAATCTTTTATCAATGACAATTACTAAATCATACATTGAGGCAGGATAACCATGGAATGTAGAGTCAAACTATATCGAGCATAATTGTTCGAGAACACTGGAGTAAACGCAATGCATTACATCCACTGCTGTGGTTTCAATGTATTTGTATGTACACCATCAGAGATAATAACGTAGGCCCTTTTACTCCATATACTTGCTTACAACTCGTTAAAGCCTGCTGTGGATGAGTGCCAGTTTCATTTTCTGTTCGCAAGCTTAGGTTTTGTGTAATTGGATAAATCCATCTCCTATCTTCTGAATGTTCATTAATTATACATTTTCGGCATCCATATTTATCATTATATTGGGTCATATTAAAAAATAGTGATTTTGCGGGCCAATCTCAGCTGCCTCATATAACAATTTCTCTTAACTTTATTGTTGCATTTGAATTGTGTACTTTTAAATTCATTTCTCTGTAAATGTCAATTAAAGCTGAAAGACAAAGTTTCAAAAATAAATTTGGTTTTGGCATAACTGGTTCAATTCACAATCCTGTTTTGTCCTTTAGTTATATGAAAGTTCGTTAATAATGAAATAGATGGCTAAATGTGATACATCATTTATACCCCAGGTAAAAGATATGTTTGACGGATTTGCGAGAATATTATTTTCAAAACTTAATTCTTTATAAACATTAGCATCATAAATGTCTTCATAATTTGTTCAATATATCAAATTATTATGAAAACCAGGTCTCAAAAATAGTGGTTGAAGCTGATCTAGAATAGCTATCTCTATAAAATGACACACGCGTTCATTATCATTACAATTGTCGCACAAAGCATCGTTTAAGGTAAGTGCTTCGAAGCAAATGGAACAGTAAGGATACTTTTTCAAAGGACAACGTATTATCATAGTATTTTTTTTAGTTTCCATTCAAACAGATTTTATTTTAACAAAAAAAAAATGTATGATATCAAATATAAGACACCATAGAAAGATATCATGAAATGATACTATTTTATGACGATTCCAAAAACAATGATAATTTCAATAATATACGTAATTGATGAACAAAATTTTCATTTTCGCGTGTCAGAGAACGTTTCTTTTAATTTACTATTATCAATTTACAAAAATTATTAAAATATTTCACACATAACCCATTCGTACTCACTCGTTATTCATTCTTTGTGTTGAGGTAGCCGATGATATCTTCAGCTTTACAGATTTGTAGAATATCCCGGGATGGTTGCGTTATTCTTTTATTTTATCAAGTAAGCACTTCTCAGTCGCTCATCGTAAGTTTATATATAGATATATCCTTACTCCATTGATTTATAACAAGATGGGCTGATAAAAATCCCTTACGCCTATGTGGTAAATTAGAATACGGAACAAAGGATAAATACTAACTTTAAATATGAATTTTAAATAAGGAATTTAATTACCTGTGTGGTCTCTATCGTTGACGATTCACAAGCGAAAGGAACCATTTCCGTATCGCTTCCCGGATGGTTATCGCCAAGTATAGTAGCCTAGGTAGGGATTGATTCTAACGGACTCTCAAGGCGAATACAACAAATAACCAGGATATTCTGCCGGTAATATAAATTTCTATTACAGTATTTTTTCGAAATATTTCTTAAATAAATATAAACTATTTCTAAAATAGTTTGGTTCAATGGAGTCTAGGTATATAAATGAGTGTTAAAATATCGGATAGAAGAATAAAAGTAATATTATGAGGTAAAGCTAAAGTTAATATACAAAGTATGCTTTCACCAATGGTTATCGGTGCTCCTGGGTACAGCGGTCATTCATCATCTTCGGTGTAATCATTGTTGTCATCCTTGAGTTTATTTTCAATACATGCTGATCTTCAAATTTAAATCTATAGTTTCCGGTATAGAAGCGAAATTAATTTAAATACAAATAAAATATATCGGGAGAATACAATTTTTTTCTTGAAGCACGATGATATGAATGGCTTGAAACACAAATTCTTCTTATAATTTCACTAATTAATTTTTGAACATAAAATCTTGGAATTTTCATTACTAGATGCTTAACCAACGAGTTCCAATGACTATTATGATGACACAATTATGTATTCAATACAATCTTATGTAAATACTATAACTTGGTGGAGACTCGGTCAGTCGACAATATTAAATATTAGAAACAATACCAATTATATTCTCTTCAAAAGAATGAACAGACGTATCAGTGCAATCAGTGTCATTTTCTTTTAAATTCAAGGTTGCAGGATAGATGCTGTTTTCTGCAAACGAAAGAAACATTTTTTAAGTAACTATTTATGACGAAATATTAAATTGTTACTTTTACCGAGCATTGGAACACAATGAAAGTCAAGTACGAAGTTGAAGTATCTTTAATCCTATATTCATGTTATTGAATTATGTAGTAGAAGCCATTGCAGCATCAACAAAAAGAGAAAATATGTGTGAGGCGAGTAGAAGACAGCAATTTGCGTTAATTCAGTAGAAGAATTAAAACATTCTCTCATTTATTCCATGTTGTAAATCATTTCTTCTACTATAAGTTTATGAAATGACAAGGAATGACTTGAAAATTTGGAAGTGTCGACGGATGGAAAAGTGACATCGTAAAGAAAAAAAATTATTAAAGATTGAGCACCTGCAATGAAAGCACCGCAATGTCATTTAAAAGGAGAAAAGAGTTGAAAGCGAAAGATAGACATGCAATGCGACAATACAATTTTGAATATGGTTAACATTATAGATGGCACTGATAAACAGGTATCAAAACTTAAAAAAAAAGCTGATAGTTTTTTAATCGATATTTATATATCTCAGTTAATATACGAAGATGAAGAAGAAATATTAGAAGAGACAATAAACCACAATAAAGAACTGAGACAGTGCAAGGGAAAAAATTGAGAGACAGCGAATTTTTTTTTTTCATGTTTATTGACGAATTACAATCTGTTATTTCCAATAACAATAAATAATTTTTCTGATAGTGAAAATACATTTAGAAAAAGATTAAGAAGATGCAATACAGAGTAGGCGTCCATCGATGCCTTATTCTCTGGTTTTGACAGACAGCGAATGGTAATAGAAAATCAAGAAATATGAAAAAGAGTCACCGAGAAGAAATTTATGTTAGGGCTACAGACGAAGAGAATAGGACTCAGAATTGCGAAAATAATGAAAGATTCAAACGTCCAAGTTTGCTCAAGAAAAGATATTACTAATACTAGAGTAATAGAAAAGGACAGAACCAAATATTGTAAAAAAATTAATTTAGCAAAATAGCAATAAGGGATAACAATAAAAATGAAGAAAATGATCAAGATACTTGTAGTATCATGGATAACGCAGACAAAAGTATTGAAATAAGTTGAAATAATAATGTAGAGAGATAAGTAGAAGAGGATAATGAGGAAAGCGATGTGCAAAGAGCTAAGAATTTACTAGTTGAATTTGAACACGAAGGAAATTTCAGAAGCATCACAGACAAAGAGAAAAGTATTATGGATGGTAAAAATGATGCTCATGAAAGAGAAGTAAGTTTCGTAAATGCTTCGAAAGATTGTGCTTTATTTCATTGACATGATAAATTAGACATTTTTTTCACTTACTGTCGAAGTCCTTAAAGTTTTTAAAATATTGACTGGACACTTTCAAATGTAGTTAGAGCAGCAAACCAAAATAAATATTGTATAATAGTTCTGCGGGAAGTGAGGTATTTTTGCGTTTACGAATATTAAAAAAATATCAATTTCGACAGGGTTGCTTTGATGTACGATTGTATGCATTGCCTGTCCACGAGTTCGATGTGATTTTTTGACGGATCAAAAATAATAAAGACTCTAGCAAGGCACGCGTGTCACCACAGAAAATATTTATTACGTATATTTATATGTATGTATACATATAATTCGATTCCAACCTCAGTTCCATATTCAGCGGAAGCTTGCGCATTAAAAACCGGAGATGAATTTTTGTTTAAAAAAGATTTATTATAAAAATATGAAAACTTAAAAAATGATTGAACATGACGAGTTTAAATAATGGAAAATAAAATATCGGTTCAATCGTCTTCCATGCTTCAATTTCATTTGACGATTCTATGATGCGGTACAAGCTGACATATTTATCTTGAATTGTATATTTAGTTCCCCACAGAGTAAATTATTATTTTGCATTAATTCGCCATTTTTATTCATATTGAATAAGGAGAAACACGGAAATTAAGGAAAATATGAAATTGTGAGTCGAGTATAGAATAAGTGTGGGAAACAGTCTGGCAGCAGTGTAATGAATGTTATACAAAATATGTACTCAAGTATTAAATGTATTATCCAATCTTAAAGACTTTTACAATACTTAACAATTCTGATTTACTTCTTCTAATACTTAAACAGTATAAGAATTTGAGTATAGCCTGAGTATGGAAAGTAATATGTTAACGTACCAAATGACCTTATTATTGGTCCAATGCGAGACATAAGCAATACTTAAATATTTACTAGCTCTCATACTTATAATTTACTTTTTCACATACTACTTCCCATAATCAATCCATAAAATCATTTTTGCGCGAGTGTGGACGTGTCAAACATTTTATTTGTTGAGTTAGTTGAAAAATACTTTGTGACATCCAAATGACGATTATGCACGGTCGATGTAGTGGTAGTTGGAGGATCAGTAGACTTCACCTTATTAATTATATTTACAAACGCTTACTACCTCCGACGAACGATCGCATGCTATCGGCAAAGTAGTAATGGGAACTCAGATGCGCTCCACTCCACTGGCGGATATTTATAAGCAATGTGCGACGTCGAGAGGATGATAATAATGGCCTGTTTAGGGTCTAACCTTTCGGAAATTTACCCGGGATCGGTCAATTACTTGCACCCTATATCGTTGACGGTCATGAGACTGTTCGTACAGATCAAATTGCTACAAACGGTGGATAGAATTTAAATCCACGATTTGAAATTATTATAAAAACGAATAAGCCAAACCTTCACTCACTATGCTGTGCACTTGATTAGGAATTAGTAATTTATGTGATTTTTGAGGATAGACGTTGATGAGGATAGATTAAGGCGTTTCAAGAAATACAAGACAATGTACAGGAAGACGGCGATGATTCGTTGTTAAGCGGTGACGAAGCAGATGGGAACGAATGTCAGGAAGGTTTATATCAAGGTAAGAGAGGTTTTCTGTTATGGAAGAGGAATCAAAAAAAAAAGTTGGATCGAATACTCTGACGAGCTTGTACAAAAGACAAGTTAGAAGTGACATCTGATGAGCTTGAAGGAAAGTCAAGACAGATCAGAATGCTTAGCTAATAAGTTTGCACGAGAGGCAAAATATATTAGACAACAGCCATTAAATTAACGGTTATAACACACACGATTAAGACAGGTTGCTGTTTATCTCATTATTGAGAGATACATTTTTCCTTATAGGAGAAGAATAAATTCATTAATCCAAGCCATTTTAAAATGGAAGATTTAAGAACAGCAGCTAGACTGATTTGTCCTAGTTACTTTATGTGTTCAATAGATTTGGAAGACGCATATTACTTAGTACCAATTCATGAAAATAGTAAGAAATATTTAAGATTTGAGTTTTTAGACAATGTTTATCAATTTAATTGCTTACCTTTCGGGCTAGCTACAGCCCCTTTTGTTTATATTAAGATCATGAAACCCGTAATGAGATGGTTAAGGAAAAGAGGCTTTACTTCAGTTATTTATTTAGATGACATTCTGTGTATTGGAGAAACAGTTAGTAAATGTGAAAGTAATCTAAAGAAGACAATAGAATTGCTAGTATCATTGGGGTTTCGAATCAATGGAAGAAAGAGTTGTTTAAGCCCATCTACTAGTTGTAGATTCTTGGGATTCTTCATAGATTCATTGGATTTTATTATCAAATTAACAGAAGAGAAGAAAAGCAAATTAATAGATTTAGTAAAGGAGTTTTCTGGGAGAAAGAGGTGTTCAATCAGGGAGTTTTCACGATTAATAGGAAAATTAATAGCGGCTTGTCCAGCAATTGAGTATGGCTGGGTTTATACAAAGATTCTGGAAAGAGAAAAGTTGTTTGCCCTTGATAATAATGATTATAGCTATAGTCGGAAGATGATAATACCAGGATCAAAAATAATTTAAGAATCGGAAACAAGACTATTAAAACAACAGATTTCAACGTAGTAATATATACAGACGCTTCGGATACAGGTTGGGGGGCAGTAGAAGGAAATAGTAAAGTATATGGTTTTTGGAATCAAACACAAAAACGATGGCATATCAATTATAAAGAACTGTTTGCCATAAAAGTAGCGTTAGCAAAATTAGCGTTTAATCTACAGTTTTTACCAAGATTATTAAGAGATTCGGTAGACCGACAATAGATTTGTTTGCTACAGCATTAAATACTAAGTGCCAGCAAGTTTTCTCCTGGTTTCCAGAGCCAGAAACAATAGAGATAGATGCGTTCACAGTAAAATGGTCAAATTTGAATTTTTATGCTATTCCGCCTTTTGCGTTGATTTTAAAAGTGTTAGTAAAGATTAAGAGAAATAAAGCGACAAGAATTTTAGTAGTGCCTGATTGGCCAAATCAACCCTGGTATCCATTGTTTAGTGCACTTCTGATGGATGGGCCGTTGATTTTTAAACCTCAACTGGGTCTATTAATGTCCCCCTGCAGATCGAGAGAACATCCCAGAGTAGGAGATTTATCTTTAATGGCAGGGAGAGTATCGGCGAAGCATTTCTAACAAGAAAGATACCTGAAGAGGCTTTAGAAATTATGTTGGCATCATTGTCGGATTCAACATTAAAGCAATATGAATCATCACTGAAAATCTGGTGGTTGTTTTGCGAAGAAAATAATATAAGTGTTTTTAAACCAGAACAGGGTAGCGTCTTACGTTTTTTAACACAGAAATTTAAGGAAGGTGCGGCTTATGGTAGTCTGAACTCACACAGATCTGCAATAGCGCTGATCGCAGAGGAAAGGATATGTGAAGATCCTATCATCAAATATTTTTTGAAAAGAGTTTTCAAGTTAAGGCCAACCGTACCAAAATATGAATTCACGTGGGATGTGGCAATCGTTCTTAGATATCTATCACAATTATATCCGTTCGAAAGCCTGTCGATAATAGATTTAACAGAGAAGACTGTGTTGTTATTAGTGCTATGCACGGCACAGAGAGCACAAACATTGGCTAGCATCGGCATTGATAATATACGGAAGGGGTAGTAGCAGGGTAACGGGTAGGGGTATTTTTCCATTCACTCTAAACGTTGTGACCATCTAGCGACCACGAGGGAAACTACATCTGTAATCTCTTGATACGAGGCATTTCGTATAATTACGATCGAACTTCACTTAAGGTAAGTTCGTTTGATCGTTTAATTATATCTGTGTTTGGAATGAAATATCTTATGAACCGCTATATATGAGAAAAAGTTATTGATACATTCATTTTAAGAATTGAGGGTTCTGAACTGATTGCCACCATGTTCAATACGATTAGTGTACGGGATCAGGGCGTATTGAGGTGGCGAGCGAGATCATTTTACTTTAGTTCCATCGTCGTCGTGGTCGTCGCCGTCTCCGCACGTCTATCTACTTTTTTACACGACAGATGGCGCTGACTGCTTTGCCTTTTTACCTATTTGTACTCTGAATGGTATTGGAAATTTACGAATACACAACAAAATCAAATGTATTTTGTACGTGAAGCTACCGTTCACACCGAATTTCCAGGTAGTATAAGGCTGCTTTCACAATAGTTTAGAATTATTAAGTATTTAATAGCATTCATGTGGAGCGCGTGTCTAAGGGTGTAGTACTTACTTTGCACGTACTAATGGTATTCTAATACTATATGTTTGTTATTAAGCTTTTACCGTGATTATTTTTGACGAGTTATTGTCAATATGCTGTATATAGATAGTTGACACTGGCTTTGTATCAAATTTATATCAAGAAATGCACGGACCCGTGGCGATGATTATACCTCCCAACAAGCAGCCATGATCCGCGGGAATTCTTCATGCTGATTGGTTCATCTTAAATGCTTCTCATTTAAAAACTATTGCGAGATTTGGAAAACGGTTTGCGGGGGGGGGGGATTACTCGGGGGACCCCCAGCCATCGCCCACTTTCGAGTGTTAAAGTAGTTCTGGGACACCCTGTATATTCCTCGCGAGCGAAACTTGTTCGAGTTCGTCTAGCTATGGCGCGTAATCGGTTTCGAGACTTAATTAACTTCGTAAGATGACCAGTTATCCAAGGCGCAGCGGGCTGCTTTAGACAAATAGTACGCAGCGGCCCATAGGTATTTAGGAGTTGGATTAGTTGATCATTGAGATAGAAAGTTTTGCCTTCACCATCGCCACACATCAGTAAGGGCATCCAGTCAAGATTTTGAAGACGATTAACAAATTCAGGGTCTTGTAAGCCGCGCTAAAGACGACGTGTGTCGTTGAGTCGAGTCGAGTCTGTTTAAACTTTACGCGGGAAGATATTTTAAATCATCCGAAGTATATAATACTTGTATATCTCATAGATGGGGCTACGTAACAATGCAAAATCTTGAAAACACGAAATAACGTACGCCCCGCGAATATAAAAGCTCAGCGGAATGACAACAAAATTCACTTAGCCTCTACACCTCCTATGGTGAAGCTCGAGAAAAAAATTTAGGATTTGAAAAGGAAGAAGTACAAAAGTACTGACCCTCCCTGGATAGTCTGGAAGGGTTCGTTGGAGTCATAGCGCCTCCGAACGATATCCACCAGCTAAAACGGGGACGAAAGGAATGGAAAGGGTTACGGGCACTGGAATAACCACCCGACCACCTTGCCTCTCAAGTCTCCCATACCATACTACCTAAAGGTATCTTGTCGGCGGGTGAATAGCACTACCCTTAGCTGTACACGGCCTCCTGATCCGAAAAATCACTGAATCACGGTACAACACTGGCGGACAACATAGCGTTGCCATACCGATATTCCATTGCGACAAGGGTAAAATTTGAGATTGTAATAAACATAACCAGCGCTCTCGAACTTAACCCGGTGGTAGCTTACATAACCATCTGTAGCAAGATAGATAGTTTCTTGATATCCCCCACGAGAGCGGGGTACCAACGAAGAAAGGGTACTTGTGATTTGTGGAACGATCTAGGACGAATGCCGCTGCCACAGGTACGGAGCGAGCGAGGATTGCCGCTGCCGATAGCTCGGAGCGAGCGGGATTGTCCCTAGAGACGAGTAAAAGATGAAGGTGCTTCTCTGCTGTACTAGCCACGAGGCTCTTTATTGTGAGTCACAAAATAACACTCCTCTGGATTGGGGATTTTGCCCCAATATTATGTGGGCGATCGGGCCACTGTTCATGGGGGCCAGGCCAACCGCGGGGCCCACCTAGCGGCGACGCGCGTTACTACTGCCCGTATGGCGGCAGCGAGTCGGTCGCAGCTAGGTGACGCCCGAATAGACGTAAAGGGTGGGGGAGGGTTTCGCAGCCGTAGGCTGGCGTACAACATTCTTTCAATAAAAACAAGCCTAAAATTTAAAAGAAACGCACTGGTTGAATCACCTACCTACAAATGCGATTCTTCCGCCTAGACCAAGAGCTCTAAGAAAATCCTATATCCAACACGTGGTGAAACATTATAATTCACCACGGCTCACTAAAAGGAAAGGTTACAGATTACTAATATCTTATTTCTAACTTGTACTATGGAAGAGCTAGGTGTTCGAAAAGACCGATTACATTCGAGAGTTGTGTGACGCGATTTTTCGATTCACGGTCACAAGGCGACTCTGGCTACCGATACAGATAGCGTTCTCGCTTTCCGGTTCACTTCGGGTCGCCACCCTGTTCAGAAACTACGCTCTCGGGTTGATTAGTACAGTTACACCAATGCTCTCGAAAGTTTTCGTAATTGTTTAGTTGAGGTCGAAGTGAGGGAGATAGTCTCGACATACCGAATTGCCGGGCAGCGGAGAGTACCCGACGGAGACGTCTCCACGGACCGGCAGAAGTCCGGCTGAGATACCGGCGCCTCGCTGGAGATGGGCAAAGGGCTGTAGAGCGGACGGAAATAAGGTTTTGATATGGTTAAGGGGGTATTCTAGTCTAGAAATTAAAAAAAATCGATTTTTTTTTATATTTTCAAAGTTTAACTATTCAAGAATATGTCTACAAGAGGATTTTTCCAAATT
>JARQSU010002262.1:0-12655 GCA_030142265.1 Calameuta filiformis
TTATTTAAATTCGAAATAAATAACGAGTGGAAAACCATTTATTATTTTAATGGTGTATTTAAATACTTTTTCATTCGAATGTGCCCATCCCTGGTCCGAAGATGGTAGGTATGTTTCGAAGGCCTGTTGTTTAATCGCTCTTACGGTCTCTAATTTAAAGTATTTACCAATCACGATGCATTTTCCTGTTGAGGCCAGTTTTCCCAATCCCATTAATATTTCGCGTCGCTTCGGCAAATTTTCGCATGCGATTACTATAGGTTTTATTTCAGGGGCTACGAACAGCCATCTACCCTCTTGCTACATGTTAACAACTATTGTTCCTTCCAAATTCGCGATTCATTTCAAATATTTTCTCGCCGGTTGTGTCATTCTTGCGTACGATAGTACCTCGCATGGCGCATGTTGGTTGATGCTCCTCGCCGGGTGCATTGAAGAGCAGATGTATCGGTCATGTATTCTTTTACAGTGGCCTCACTCAAGATCCGGGATATCTATATAAGTGTCAACTTCCTTGTCTGTTACTACTATCTTTCTGGTCAACTCCAGATACAGGAACGTTCTGTTCATCATTCGCATGGGTAATGAGTAGGCCTTGGTGATTTTGTAATCTTTGGCTCCTATTAAAGGCACCTTCATGCTGAGCACTAAAGAATATCTTTTCCCATATACGTGTACGTCCGCTATTTCCAAAAGACGATGAAACTCACTGGTTATCAGTTGCACCGGAAAACTACTCCCTCTGGGTAAATGCGGTAAGGCATCGACGAGGTAATCCCTAATTTTTTTCGATGGTAGAACGGTTGGCTTAATTATCCCTCTTTGCAATCCTATCAGGAAATCCACGAGCTCTCTCACATCACCCAGCACCGCTTCCACGTAACTTCCTACGGCCGCGATTCTTTCGCCTAATTGCTGCCTAGCTACCATTTTATCTGATTGGTTCAACAAGTTGTCTTCTACAAGTTTCACTAAATCCCGCAGGGCTTCTTTGTTCGCTTCGATATTTTTTGTGGTGGTATTGAATAGGTCTATTGTCGACTTTACAATTTGGAGTTACTCTTTCATGGCATCCGCCAGGACCTTCTGTTCGTTTTCTAGTTTTTCATTTTTTGAGCGCAATCGTTCGGCGTCGTCCGCGTCCATATTTCCTGTAATGACCTTGAGCATGGTTCCTAATCCATCTATCCATCCTCTACGCACGCGTCCTCTTTCACCTCCTACTAGACTATATGCTGTCTCTATCACTCCCTCTATCTTTAGTAACATTTTTGAGATGGTATTAGTTAAAACTGGGCACAGGGCTTCGGTGCCTGTGTCGTTTTTACAAATCTTCATCAACTTATTCAGGTAATATTTAACGTACGTTTGCCTTCTAGTGATCGGCGTTAGGTCCAGGTGGATTTCCAATGTCCACGAGTTCGTGGACATGGATAGTGTCCCTATCTCTTCAAAGAATACTCCAGGCGTGTTGTTGAAGGTCTGTATGTAGTACGGGGGCTCGATTCCTTCTGCTGTTTTCGCGTGGCATGCTACCACGGCGACTCTGTAATCCGAGAATAAGAGTTTCGCTTGACTCCCTTCCTATTATTGTTCTATATAATATTTTAGACGGTTTATGTGAACTTTCACGATCCGTCTACCCCTTTTTATAGTATAGTTCACTGCGGAGTCCTTCATCAGGATTTTGTACGGGCCTATCCAACCTGGTGTAAGCTTTTTTGAACGCCCGCGTCTTACTAATTCGTCATGCAGTAATACTTTATCACCTACTTTGAACTCGCGGAATTTTGATTTTTTGTCCCTTTGATTTTTCTTTTGCTATTGTTAAATTTTCACGCGCTACTTGCCATGCCGATCGTAATCTTTCTCTTAACTCTTGTGCATAGTCGTCATAGGCGTACGTTATTCTCGGCTCTTGCTTTATGGACGTCGGCAAGTCCGAACACCAGTTCGTGCGGGGTATATCCCGTGGCAGTGTGTGGCGTCGTGTTGTATGTGAACATGGCATACGGTATCCACTCATCCCAATTTCCTTGATCTTCGTCTACATAGTTTTTTAGATACTCCTTGAGGGTCCTATGAGACCTCTCCAAAGCTCCGTTCGACTCAGGGTGGTACGCCGTTGTCTGTATCTTCTTAATTTTTAATAACCAGCACGCGTCTTTAAATGTAGCGGTAAGAAAATTCGTTCCTTGCTCGGACAATAATGTTTCCGGTGTACCAAATCGACATATCACCTCTGTTATCAGAGTTTTCGCTACTTGGCTGGCTTCTTGATTGGAAAGCGGAAACGCTGCGCTGTACTTGGTTAGCGCATCTTGAAAGGTGAGCACATATTTGTTTCCTGACGTTGTTTCTGGGAGTGGTCCAACTATGCCGACGGCGCATTTTTGGAACGCCCTTGTAGGGATATCCGTAATGAGCATCGGCGCCTTTATCTTAGGACACAATTTGTTGCGTTGGCATTTATAGCATCTTGCGATGTATTCCTCAATTTCCTTTCTCATCCCGGGCCAATTGTATTTTAGCCGTATTCTTTCTAATGTTCTAGTGACACCTTGGTGCCCTCCCAGAGGTGCGTCGTGGTATTCACCCAATATTCTCTCTCGCGCCCTTTTTTCGGGGCATACAACATCCCGTTCCTGTACATTATCTTCTTCCATTTCTTTAGTTTCCGCGCCACTGTCTTGTTCCGTTGCAGTTATTGTTTCTTCTGCCCGGGCACGCGTGACTGTGTATATGTGGCTGAGCGCATCTGCATTAGTGCTCTGCTTTCCGGCCTTGTATTCTATGTCGAACTCGTGTTCTGCGAGTTTAATCTTCCACCTCATGAGTCTGGATCCAGGGTCTTTTACTCCAAATAACCATGTTAAAGGTTTGTAATCGGTGACCACCTTGAAACGTGTGCCGTACACATATGGCCTGAACTGAGGTATAGCCCAAATTATCGCGAGTAATTCCTTCTCTGTAGTGGAATAATTTTGTTCCGCTTTAGACAGTGTTCTACTCGCGTAACTTACTGGCAAATCCTTGCCCACCTCGCCTTGCGAGAGTATGGCGCCTATGGCTTTGTCGGAGGCATCCGTTGTAATTATAAACGGTTCCTCAAAATTCGGATATTGCAGTATAGGGGCTGTGGTAAGAGTTCGTTTGAGGAGTTCGAATGCTTCTTCTTGTGGCACTGACCATTCGAAAACGACATCCTTCTCCGTCAATTGCGTAAGAGGCTTAGCAATCTTTGAGAAATCTTTAATAAATCTCCTATAGTAACTCGCTAGTCCTAGGAAAGACTGAACCCCTTTTACGTTTCTTGGAGTTGGAAATTCCCGGACGGCCCTTAATTTTTCAGGATCCGGCTGTATGCCCTGATCAGAAATGACGTGCCCTAAATACTGAGTTTCCTTCCAAAGAAATCGGCATTTCTCAGGTTGGATCGACAGTTGCGCTTCTCTTATACGCTGGAGCATCTCCCTTAGTCGCGCATTATGTTCTCTTAACGTAGAACCGTAGACGACAATATCGTCCAGATAAATATAGCATTTTGCCCCTTGCAACCCCGCTAATACCGAGTTCATCAGACGCTGAAACGTCGGTGGGGCGTTTTTCAGTCTGAACGGCATTCGATTAAACTCGAAATGTCCTTGCGGGGTGGAAAAAGCCGCTTTTTCCCTATCTGTTTCTGTCATGGATATCTGGTGAAACCCTGACGCGAGATCAAGGGTAGTGAAGTATTTAGCTTTCCCTAGCTGGTCCAATATCTCCGGGATATTGGGCAGAGGGTATGAATCTTCTATCGTTACTTCGTTCAATTTCCTGAAGTCTACTACGACTCTCATTCGCGCTTTTCCTGTCGCATCAGGTTTTTTGGCTACTACCAGTAGGGGTACGTTCCATTGACTCCGGCTCGGCCGAATAATTCCTTCTTCTAGCATCTGCGTAGTCTATCTTTGTACTTATTGTTTGTGTACCTGCGGAAGGCGGTATGGATTTACTTTTATGGGTCTCGCCCCCTCTTTTAACGGAATGCTATGTTCTACCATGTTTGTACAACCTAGCTTGTTGCTCTCTAAGTGAAAAACGTCCTCGTATTTCTTGCAGATCTGCAAGAGCTCTGCTCACTCCTCTCCGTTGAGGTGCGTTATATCGACTTCCTTTTGCAACAACTTTAACCTGTCAATTTTGCCGGTCAGGCTGATCGGTTCCCCTTGGACTTTGCTTTCTGTCAGGGTCACCGGCTCTAGCGTAACCGTAGGGCGATCTACTTCGACTTCCCGGTCTGATGTGTTTAAAAGGCTTACTATACAGCTGTGTCCTTTGGGCGGAGTGACACAGGAGCCTAAAATTACACCTTCCGCTATCTCTCTTCTTTCTACCAACCCGACGAAATTACTTTTAGTCGTTACGTGTACGATGTTCTCGCTTCTCGGTGGCAACTTTAATTTGCCGGAACCGCTTATGAGTAACATGCTATGTCCATAGATCTTGATATATTCTCCATTCAGGATATCCACCTTATGTTTCTTGATGAAATCCATGCTCAGGAGTCCGTCCACTTCGATAGGGACATTGTCGCTTACTACGTAAAACCCATGTTTCACCGACACGGCGGGGACGTCTAATTTTATTTCTGCCTTGCATAGGGTTTTGAACGTTGTGCCGCCTACTCCCTTTAGTTCTACGTTATCGTCTGTTATTTCTGTGTCCGCTCGTAGAGCTCCTTTCTTTACTACGCTACATTGTGCTCCGATATCGGCTTTCAGGGTCAACGTTCCCTTCGCTGCTTGCGGCGAGATAACGTGAAAATCACTGGCAGTATCGGTTGTCGCTACTTCGATCACTTGGTATATCTGGTTTGGATAAGAAACGATTCCGCTCGGCTGATTGACTGTTAAGGGACTTAGTTGTAGTGCTCCCAATGTTTTCTTCCCTTCCTTGGCGGAGCCCTCATTCCCATTGGTCTGAATTTTTCCTTCGGCTTACACATCTTCTAAAAATCTGCGTGTTCCTTGTCCCTGTTCACGTATCCTCTTCCGGCACCCTCTATAGATATGCCCCTTTTTCTTGCAGTAGTTTAAATAGATTATATCTTGTTTATGCTGCGACTAGGTCCAGGTGCACTCTTTCGCGATATGCCCAGGTTTATTACACTTGTGGCATCTCATCGATGGTGGTCTCTCACCATGTGTTTGTCTATTTATCGATGCCACTCCTTGAACCGATTTTTCTTCCTCCATGGCGCCCTTTAGTGCCTCTGTGAAGTTTTCGAATCTCCTCGCTTTTACTATCACCTGGTACTCCCTTTTTAACCCTCTCTCGAAGTTGTGCAACGCCAAGCAACGAACGTAATTCTCAATCGTCTGTTTGCTCGCTTCGGAAGTTTCTCTGGCGATACTAGCGTCTATCAAATCCATCATTATCGCTTCTAATCTCTGTCCGTAGGCTAACACCGATTCGTTGTGCTTCTGTTTACACGTGTTGAAGTCTACTTGCAACGCGGCTATCGTGCGGCGCGCTCCGTATAAAGCGGTTAGTTCATTCTTAAATTTTTCGAACGAATCTATCTGTGTATATTTCGTATCGTTTCTTGCCTTTCCTACGAGTTTCGTCTTTATCACTGCTTGTAATAAATCGGCTCGGTGTGTTTCCAATACACTACTATTTGCGTATTCATAGGCCTCTATTATGTCTTCAACTTCCTCTGGCTTCGTACCGTCAAACTTGGGGATTAGGCTCCTAGCCTTTTTCAAGGTCATGCTATCAGGGTCTGTGATAGGCATTTCGTCCGTATCTAACAACGTAAATTTTGCTAAATTTATTTCTCGGCTTCTCGCTACGTCGATCGCGTCGGCAATTCCAGACGAAATCCCTACAGTGTCTGTTCTGTATATTTGCACGCTTCTTACTAGTCCGGTTGTAGGGGAGAGTGTACCCTCGCTTATTCGTTCGTAGTCTAGGACCTTTTCAAAGAACGAGTCTAAGGACCTACCTAAGGACAAGAGTGAAACAATGATAATGGTGTTTATTGTGTGTTTCGGCACAGCGAAACACGATTGAGCGGTACACCGGATATATATCCGCGGTACAGCTTATTACAGAAAAAAACGGCTGGCTCTTGCCGCCTTTTCAGGTTGTTGCGGAACACGGTACAATTCACTATATTCTAATGATGAGCACTTGCTCGTTTCTAATGATGAACTCACGATTCTTTCCAATGACCGTCTCCTCGACTCGTTGTTTCCAGACTCCCAACACCTCGACGCCTCTCGACGCTGGTGCCATCAGATGTTGCTGTATGAGTGCTTTTTCCTAACCTATGCCCTTATAAGGCAACGTTCCTTGCAATTCTCTGAACTACCATGGCATAGGAACCTAAGGTTCCTAGCTCCTTTATGCCCGAGGCAATTCTCGGTATTTCGATAAGGACTTCTTGCTTTTCATGTCTCGAGATTGCCCCGGAGACTCAATACCACGTAGGCTCTGACCGTGGGATACAACAAAGGGTTCTGAATCGATTGCCACCAAGTTTAATACGATTGGTGTACGAGATCAGGGCGTATCAACATGGCGAGCGAAATGATTTTATTTCAGGTCCGCCGCCGTCGTCGTCGTCGTCTTCGCACGTTGATCTACTTTTTTACACAACAGATGGCGCTGACTGCTTTGCCTTCTTTACCTATTTGTACTGAGGATGGTGTTGGAGATTTACGAAACACAACACAATGAAATACACTTTGTGCGTGAAGCTACCGTTCACACCGAATTTTCAGTTATTACAAGGCTGTTTTCACAAAAGTATAGAATTATTAAGTATTTAATCGCATTCATGTGGAGCGCGTGTGCATGGGTGTACGTGTGTGTATGCTTCACATAGTTCCTCCTATTTTAGGTGACAGTTTTTACAGATATAGGATGTCCAGGTGTTCCTCTCCGTAGTTTCCTGTATCTGAGGCTCAGACATGGAAGTCCAGGGTGTCCAGGTGTTCCTCTCCATAGTTTCCTGTATCTAGGTGTCGGACGTACACGTTCAGGGTGTCCAGAAAAGTGTGGAACGAGCGACGCTTTAGCGTTTCGCTCAAACTATATAATCCTCTCTGGTGCTCGCACGGCCTGAGGTACGTAAATAATCCAGCACACTCTACCCTCTTATGTTTACCACACGACTTCAACAAGCTGGACACCATTAACGACGCTTATATGCATTCAAGGTTATATTTTCTTTAAAAATTTGTATACAGGGTGTCCCAGAACTACTTTTGGACCGGAAAGTGGGCGATGGCTAGAGGTGCCCTGAGTACCCTCCCGCAAACCGTTTGCCAAAATTCGCAATAGTTTTTAAATGAGAAGCATTTAAGTGGCACCAATCAGAATGAAGGGTTTCCGCGGATTATGGGAGCATGGTGGGAGGTACACTCACGGATACCAAAGATAGCTGCTTTACAATAGCTTCCAACAAATTCTGTGTTTAGCAATTGTTTCACAGTCCGAGCGAGCGTCATTTAGATTCGTTGACAAACTACCGATATAGGCATGGGCATGCCTTAGACTGGCGGACTGGTCTACCAGCTACACGCGCAACGCGCGATCGGCAATTGTCAAATGATGCTCGCTCGGACTGTGAAACAATTGCTGCGAATTCCTCTGATAAAAAGTATTGATATCATATTATTGAGGCCAAGTACATAAGTCACCACATGTTTTCCTATTATATGATCTAGTACTGGCCCATCATTTTAATTGTATTTTCAAAATTTCCTATAACGTTTTCGCTACTATTTTACATTACTACTGTTTCCCATATTTAATTATGATTTAATGGTGATTTAATAATTAATAAATCATCGAGTACTATTTGGCGGGTCCGTGCATTTCTTGATATAAATTTGATACAAAACCAGTGTCAACTTTGTATACAGGGTGTCCCATTTGAAACAATACGGTTAAATATCTGTTTAAGGACGAGTGAGATAGCAAAATGTGTCAGACGAAACTTGTAGGGTACGAAGGGGGAAGTCAGTGCAAATAGAATTTATGCTCCTACTATTTATGCTTCTATGTTGCAAGCATAAAGCCGGTTTTTTTAAATGGCAACAAAATTTTGGAATCCCCATATGTTGTGCGTCTCATCGAGACGAATTCAACCATACCCTATTTTATGATATTTTCAGCGATTTTTTATGAAATATCACACGGAAATGGAACAAAATGTGGTTATCCTTATTGAAGCTTTCCTACATATTCTATTTCACATGTTGCACTTGTGTGATTGTGTAGTTGCAGGACACACTTATTACAGGAGATGTTCGATATTACCACCATATTCAGCAAGACACAGCTCCAGCCGACGTCAAAAGTTTCCAATAACGGACCGAAGAACTACAGGTGAAATGTTTGCAATCGCATCTCTGATGCGATTTTGTTTCATTTTCGTATGACATTTCATAGAAAATCGATGAAAATAATCATAAAATAGGGTATGGTTGAATTCGCCTCGATGAGGCGCACAACATGTGGGGGTTCAAAAATGTTGTTGCCATTTAAAAAAAATTGCTTTATGCTTGCAACATAGAAGCATAAATAGTAGGAGCATAAATTCTATTTGCACCGACTTTCCCCCTTCGTACCCTACAACTTCCGTCTGACACATTTTGCTATCTCGCTCTTCCTTAAACAGATATTCAACCGCACTGTTTCAAATGGGACACCCTGTATAGAGCATATTAACAATAACTCGTCAAAAATAATCACGGTAAAAGCTTAATAATAAACATATAGTATTAGATTACTATTAATACGTGCAAAGTAAATACTTTGGAATTCCTGGCACGGACCCGCCAAGTAGTACTCGATACGGAATCACGTAAAGTTTTATTAATTTTTAAATCACCATTAAATCATAATTAAATATGGGAAGCAGTAGTAATGTAAAAGAGTAGCGAAAACGTACAGGAAATTTTGAAAATAGAATTAAAATGATGGGCTAGTGCAAGATCATATAATAGGAAAACATGTAGTGACTTATGTACTTGGCCTCAATAATATGATTTCCATACTTTTTGTTAGAGGAATTCACAGCACTGCTGTACTTGGCGTAGTTTTTTATACATAAGTGTTTTTTCTCAGATATCACAAGTTTTTGTTGCTCAACGGGATATGCAAGCTCTAAGCACCGAAATCTATATTTTTACAAATATAAAATGTAAATGCATTGTGATGTCGCTAATCGGAAAAAATATATTACATTGTCGAAAATGTTCAATGGCATATCAATTTAATTTGTAAGTCCATTTCTCTAGAAATGCATAAATTAATATACAAATTTAAAAAACCTGGACACCCTGGACTTTCATGTCGGACACCCAGATACAAGAAACTATGGAGCGGAACACTTGGATACCCTGGACTTCCACGTCCGACACCTAGATATATGAAACTACGGAGCGGAACACCTGGACACCCTGGACTTCCAGATCTAACACCTAGATACAGGAAACTATGGAGCAGAACACCTGGACACTCTGGACTTTTACATCCGACAACTAGATACAGGAAACTTATGGAGCGGAACACCTGGACACCCTGGACTTCCACGTCTGACACCTAGATACAGGAAACACGAGGAGAAGCACCTGGACATCCTATATCTCTAAAAACTATCACCTAAAATACGAGGAACTATGCGAAGCACACACATACGTACGCCCATACACACATGCTCCACATGAATGCTATTAAATACTTAATAATTCTATACTTTTGTGAAAACAGCATTGTTATAACAGATTGACAGTGATTTTTGGAGCGGACAGGAGACTGGGTGAAATAATTATCACCTTTCGTACTAATACTGAACAATGTATTACCTTTTCTTTATTCTGCCGCGTTGCGACACGTGCTGCTTTCGCTCACAGACACGGGAAGACTACCGGAGTCAGGTGCGCGTAGCAGACACGGCACGACCACCGTAGTCGCTGCCGCAAAGTGGCTCGACTGTCGCACTCGACGGCGCGCCTCGAAGCTCCTCGCTCGCCAGACGCGCGAAATACAAATGCTATAATACTTCCACCGTACGAGCGCGTCACTCATGCTGCACCACATTCATACTCCCACACAGCATACTGAAACGTTCTTTCGGCAATGCCTTTGTAAAGATATCCGCCTTCTGCAACTCAGTAGGAATATATTTGACATCAAGTTCACCCGTTTCAGCCTTTTTGCGAGTATAGTGATATCGAATATCTATGTGTTTTGTACGCTTATGGAACTCCGGATTCCTGACTAGCTTGATTGCGCTTTGATTGTCTACTTGAATGACAGTTGCTTTTTCTTTTAGATATCCGATATCTCTTAACAGTTTTCAGCCATGTCGCCTCTCTCGTCGCTGCCGACGCTGCTACATACTCTGATTCAGTCGTGCTCAGAGTTACTAACTTTTGTCTTTGACTAGACCAGGTCACCGGACCTTTTGCATTTTCAAACAGATACCCCGTTGTGGAACGCCTGGTCTCGACGTCACCTGCATAATTTGCATCTGAGTACCCGGTCAGCTCTGGCTCGTTTCCACCGCCGCTATACTTGATTCCGTAATTGCTCGTTTTTGCCAGATACGCAAAGATTCTCTTCACTGCTCGCCAGTGATCGCCGTTATGATTGTTGAGATATTTGCTGACCGAGTTAACCGCGTATGCAACGTCCGGCCTCGTAATTATCGCCAAGAACATTAAAGGCCCTACCGCTTCTCGATGCGGAACATTTTCCGTCTCCAATTCTCCTTCGGCAACTGGATGAAGCACCATATGTGGATCCGCAGACACACTCATCGGTTTTACATCGATCATCGCAAATTTCTCCAACACATGCCTCACATACGTACTCTGGTGTACAAAGATCACATTTTTCTCTCTCAACCGCTCAATTTGCATACCAACAAAAATACTCGCATCTCCAATTGTAATCTTAAACGCCTCTCCCAAATGCAACAGCACTCGTTCGGCTAACGCTTGTGACCTCGCTACAACCAGACCGTCGTCTACAAACAGCGCAAGATAAACTGTTTCGCCCTCGACACGACCTGCGAATATGCACTTATCCGCTTCAGTCTCTTTTAACTGAAAATCCCGTAGGAAATCACTGAACCTTTTATTCCAGCACCTCGGTGCTTACTTAAGCCCATACAGAGCTGCCTTTAGTTGACACACAACACTTTTCACTTCACCTTGAGTTGCTTTTTCGACGCTGAGACCCTCAGGAACCTCCATGTAGATTCCTTCCTCCAGTCGCCCGTATAGAAACGCCGTCTGCACATCAAACTGTGCCAGCTCGAGGTCCTCCGACGCCGCGACCGCCAGCAGAACTCCTAGCGAGTCATACCGTACAACTGGCGTGAACTTCTCCTCGAAATCCACTCCATGTTGCTGCATGAATCTTCGAGCACACAACCGTTCCTTGAAACGATACACGTTTCCTTCAGCGTCTCTCAGCAGTCGAAAAACCTACTTCGAATCGATGAGCTTTATACCTGGCTTTCGTTTCACCAGGGTCCACGTGTCGTTTTCCTGATGCGTCTTCAGCTCGTCCTCGATTACCCTCTTCCATTGAAGCAACTCACTGCCGTTCACTGCTTCGCCGTACGACGACGGAGCCACGAATTATGCCACATTCATCTCGTACCGCGAGGGCTGCTTCAGACTCCTGCGTTCCCTGAGCTGCCGCTGATTTCCCACCAGCGGCTGCGGCTCTATTCCAGCTGCATCCTCGGCCGCTGGCAAAAACACCTCATCGTCTGACTCGCCTTCTTGACCTCCTGGTCTTTCTTCGGCTCCATGGCGCTCCTCTCGTTCCTCTCGCTCAACTTTTGGCAACCGAATCTCACCGTCTTCTTCGCTGTTGGCTGGCAGTACCGCCCGTCCGACATTCTCGTAGAACACCACATCCCGCGACACTACTACCTTCTTCGACGCCGGATCCCACAGCCGATAGTTCGACGATTCTCCTTCGTAGCCGACGAAAAACATTCTCTTCGCTCGTGAATCTAGTTTCTTCGTAAGCTGTTTCGGCACATTCACAATGCCTCGGCCCACAAATGGGCCGGTTCTGGATCAAGATTCCTGCACCGACATTTACCGACGTCCTAGAACCTTCGAAGGTGGGTGTCCGTGCTAAGTTTGCAACGCGTGCGCTCACAATTTCCGGAAGTGACGTCACCGAGACCCCTCGATTCTAAGAATTTTCGCTCGATTCCGGGAATTTTACGTCACTTTCCGAGAATTTTGCTCTCGATTCTAGGAATTGCACGCGATCTAGAACCTTCTAGAACATTCTAGAACCTTCTAGAAGCTTCGATGGTTCGCGTCCGTGCTAAGTCGCGAAGGATCGCTCCCAGAGCCGGCGGTCCTCTCGTGCGACGTGTTGAGGCAGCCCCTTCCGCCCCACCCCGGAAAGCCTTCCAGAAGCTTCGAAGAACCCCCTTTCTCCCTCCCCCCCTAGATTTCAGACGGCAGCCTTTAGCCGATTTGATCTAGAAGTTTCGATGAACTCCCTTCCTCCCGCCCTTAGATTTCAGACGACAGCCCTCAGCCCGTTTGACCTCGAACGTTATCTCGCAGAATTGCGCATCGCTGATGCAGTCCTGCAGGAAGTTTCCAGAACTTTTCTC
>JARQSU010002263.1:0-12561 GCA_030142265.1 Calameuta filiformis
ATGTATGTATGGGTTGGGGTATAACAATATATGTGGGTTGGCCATGGGTATAAGTGGCTGTGTATCTGTATAGGTGGATAAATGACGTATGCAAGAGGGCCGAGACGTAACAATTTGTTTCGACACTTCCCCTCAAGACAAGGACAGTCGTATCGACGCTAACTGTATCAGATTCTTCAGCCCTAAAACGTCCATACATTTCAGTAGCTTGATTTTGGTTAATGCCTTAGTCAAAGCATCAGCTGGCATCATTTCCGTTGGCGTACATGAAAGCTCCAGAAGTTTTGATTTTAATGCTTCCCGAATAAAATGATGCCTTACATCGATATGTTTCGTCCTTGCGTGATATACTGGATTTTTCGATAGTTGAATACTCCTTGGTTATCGCAGTGAAGAACAACCTGTGCTAAATTTTCGTAACCGATTTCTATGAGAAAATTCCATAAGTGAATCGCCTCCTTTGTTGCGTTGGTATTCCCATATATTCTGCTTCCATTGACGATAGGGCAACAGTTCTCCGTTTTCTTGATTCCCAGGATATTGCACCCTTACTCAAGATAAATGTGTATCCTGTATAAGATCGTCTGTCAATATTACATCCAGCCCAATCTGCGTCTACGAAACCCATTAGTGCATCATTGCATTTTTCGTAGTGAATGCCGAAATGCATCGTTTCTTTCAAATAGCGAAGTACGCGTTTCGCAGCTTTCCAATGAATAGCTTTCGGATTTGAATTGAATTAGCTTAGCGTACTTACGGCATGAGTTATATCCGGTCGAGTTGCCACGGATAAATACATTAATGCTCCTATTAACCTTATATACGGAATGTTGTCCATATTTTGATCCGATTTATCATCTGTAGTGAGCTTTACATTGGGGTCCAGAGGAGTAGAGATTGCGTTGCTGTCAGTCATCCCAAATCGTTTCAGAATGTCCTTGACGTAACCTTCTGGAGACAGGATGATTGCCCTATCGTTTATTTGGAACTGGATCCCGAGACAGTACTGGACTATTCCCAAATCTCTAATCTTGAATTCACGTCCCAATCCTTCCTTCAATTCCGTAATCCAATTTTTGTTTTTCGATGCGATGATAACATCATCAACATATATGGCAAATAGGATAGATTCTTTCCCTCGCCGAGCTTGATATACGCAGGCGTCTCCCGTGGTTGGCTTCAGTCATAAAGCTTGTAGACTGTTGTCGAATTTATGATACCACTGTCGACCAGCTTGCTTGAGTCCGTAGAGCGCTTTTGTCAATCGGCAAACTTTATTTTCCTTGAGTAGTTCCTTCAACATTTGTTTTGCATCCTTGTAAATCGACGTGTCTTGTGATTCCTTGGTTATAATTTGTTCCAAAGACTCTTGTAACAATTGAGGTATCTCCATGAAGATTTCTTCTTCAATGGTTCCGTTTAAGTATACGATGAGGATGTCAATCTTGTGCAAATGTATATTTTTATTTGCTGCTAGCGCTGTTATTAACTGTATCGATCCCAACGTCGCTACTGGCGAATAAGTTTCGTGGAAGTCTATTCCAGATTTCTGCGAGAAACCTTTTGCAACGATCCTGGCTTTTCACCGTTCCAATTCTCCGTTTGCGTGACATTTACATCGGAGTACGACACGTGACCCGATAACATTCCGATTCTTCGGACGATCTACGATTTTCCATATTTTGTTGTTGAGTAGAGATCTCACTTTGTCAGCGATGGCACTTTTCCATTCAATGGAGTCTGGACTCGAAATTGCCGGTTTTACAGGAATTCTGCCAAGTTTGCTTGGTCAATCCGTTGTTCCTCGGAATCGTAATCGTGTTCCTCTAAATGTGTATTCTGTATCATGTTGTATATTTTTCTCGGACGACCTCTTTGACCGGATTTGATGATCTTTGGTCTTCCCGGACTTTTTTTTCATTAAGATATCACTTGAAAGTTCGTTCCGATTATATATTTCTTCGATGTATTCGTCGCTGCTTGACGTATCCGGAGAATAATTAGAATCATCCGATGATGATCTTAATTTTGAATTTTCATTTTCCTCTTGTCGTCTTTCATTATTCGTTTTAAAACTTTTTGTTTCGAATTCTATAAGATGTGGCTTACTCTTGAAGTGACTCCTATCTTCGTATTTGTTTTGGTAAGTGAAAACGTTCAAAAATTTCATATCTCGTGTAATCACTACCTTTCTTCCGACATTCGTCCAAACGCGATAGGCCTTGGATTCTTCTGAGTATCCGACGAAAGTTCCTCCAATAGATCAAGATTGGAATTTTCCTTTTTTTGGGTCGAGGTTCAGTACGAAAACCTTCGTTCCGAAAGTTTGAAGGTGTTTCACGTGAGCAATCTTCCCTGTCCACATTTCAAATAGAAATTTTCCTTCCAGAGCTCTTGTAGAACATTTGTTCCGAGAGCTCTTGTAGAACATTTGTTCCGAGTATAAGTTGCTGCAGCAATCGCTTCTCCCCAAAAGGATGGAGGAACTCCTGATTGGATTATCATTCACCTAGCCATTTCGACTAATGTGCGATTCTTTCGTTCAGCGATGCCGTTTTGCTTAGGTGTATGAACTACGTTTGATGCCATTGACCTTCAAATACTCGTCAAATATTTTATTTGCGAATTCTTTACTGTTATCTGATTGAAGACATTTTATTTTTCGTCCGGTTTGTTTTTCGGCCATTGCGTGAAACTCTTTCAATGTTTGAAAAGCATCACTTTTATTCTTCAGCAGACGCGTTTCACACCACCTAGAGTAGTCGTCAACAAATATAATGAAATATCGTGATTTACCGAGAGATTCTACTCGCATCGGCCCACAAATGTCGGTATGAATAATATCCAACAATTCGCTGGATCTTTTCGATTCTTGAGGAAACGGAATCCTCGTTAATTTTCCTACGAGACAAACTTCGCAAGGAGACATCTTTCTTTCAGCAAATTTCATTCCTTGTACAGTTTTCTTATCGTGCATTTCGATTATGTCTCTTGAATTCAGATGAAACAAACGACGATGCCATTCTTCGAGTTGTGACGTAGATTTTGATATAGTTGCTTGACGACAAGCAGCAGTTATATGCTCTCGTACATAATATAGTCCATCCGTTCTGTCGCCAACCATTTTTAAACGTTCATTCATTTCTATGACCTGTGCTCCGAATTTTTCGAAGATGACTTTACAGTTCTTGTCAACGATTTTGCTGATTAACATGAGATTAACGCGTAGATTCGGTACATGTAATGTATCTGTCAGAACGATCTCTTTTGTTTCTGTTCCAAGTAAGGTTGACATTTTTATCGAACCCTTCGCTTGTATCTTCCTCGTTGAGTCGTTTGCGAGATTCAACGTTCCGATTTCTACCTTTTGCAAATCATGAAATCATTTTTCGTTTTTGCATAGGTGAGCTGTGCATACACTATCTAAGCACCAGGATTCGGATTTACATTTAGTGATGAATGCGGAATGGTTTTCCATTTGTTTAACTTCCGCGAAGAATGTACTTGGTGTATTAGATTCCGTATTTTTCGACGTGTGTTGGGTATTTGATATCTTCGCGTAACAATCGGAAGCCTTATGTCCAATTTTACCACAGCCGTGACATTTAAATTTGAACACTTTTTGGTTATCTTTGTTCCCAACCTTTTTCTGTTCATTTCTCGGATTTTTATGAGCGTAATCTTTTTTGACATATAGAGCATTTTACGCTCCGTCACCATGACTTCCTTTTCTAGCTTCACTCTCTTCGATTATTTTTATTCTAAGAGCCATCGGATCTGGTAAAATATCTCTTGACTCGATAGCGCACCGAAAATTCTCAAAACTTGGTGGCAAACTATACAGCAACATGGTCGATAATAATGGTTTATTTACCTTGATTTCTTTATCTTTCAATTTGTCCACGGTATCGAAGAATTTCGACAAATGTTCTTTTATATTATCGCCGTCTTGCATCCGATGAAGCAAGAGTCGTTTCAGTAACGTTGTTATCTTGGCTGGTCCCATTGATTGATGTACCTCCTCAAGTTTTTGTCGAATAGCCTTTGAAGTCTCACAATTCTTGACTAACTTCACTTGCGACGGACTAATAGAAAGGAGAAGATCCGACATGGCCGCTGTTTCGCTTTCTTCTCACTGTTCTAAAACAACTTGGGTCACGATATTACCTTCCACCACGACTGATTTTTCTTTTATTCCGGAAACATAGCCGCAGGTTTTACTCTTGTTGAGTAAGGCTTTTATTTGGATTTTCCACGGGCCATAATTATTCTCGTTGTTGTGAATCCAAACGTAGAATTCACGGGTTCGACTGCCGGATAGGATATTCGGGAGTCAGGTACTTAGGGATTCGTTGCCCGAGTAAAAAGTTAGAACTTAACTCTCGAAAACCAAATGAAGATTTATTTAACAAAACAAGAGATTTGAAAAACTGGGTACACTATTTAATCGTACAAAGTGGTGAGCACGAAGGTTTCGAGGGCGAGGTTAGTACTTTGACTAAATTACCGTAGTAACACTTCTCTTGTCTCTACTGCCACGTCTGACGAGCCGAAAGGCCGTTCGGTTTATATATCTTCATTGTTGGAATTTTAGAGACAAAATAATTAAAAGATTGTTTTGCGTATTTCGCCATGGTATTGGCATTGTGTCTCCTTGTTTTCGTAATTCTTAGCGGATGGAATGTGCCGCGGCACAGCTTCACCATTCCGTCACTTCTGACGTAAGCATGTTACCTAATTCATAATGTGGCTCATAATATCGTTAAGAGATTCCAATCGAATGGATTCACCACTCATTTTGAGTTTGTCGCGATCTTACTTCACACGCGTTTATTTTGATTCGTTCCTGGATTCTACTTCTCTTATTTTGCGATGCTTGGGTCTGTGCCCATAACCTGTGAGCGCAGGTAATTGCAGACACTGATGAAAAGAGACCCCTTGATAAATTTTAGTAACGACAACGTTTAATCATGCGTGTTACACGTGTTGATAGAAGTACGTTAGTAACGAATAACACAGAAACAGAATCACAACGGTTTACAAAACAACATGGATGCAACGCTGGTAACCATGACGTCCTTGGAATGATTTGTTCCGACAAAAATCAATGATCAAAATGCCTCAATCTAATGAGGAAATTGTACATCGCAATATGCATTTTATGAAATGTTGAAATTTCCAAGGGTAATTAGATGCACCGATGGAACACACATTAGAATACAATTTCCTGGTAAGTTAAAATGAAATATAACAAAAAATATAAAATATATAAACTGAGAATTCTATACTTATTATAGTGATATTAACTTTATGAAAGAAATACAAAATTCGTATATACTCATTTTACGCAATGATAATAATGAAGGAAAATATTTTTCAGAAAGTGAAACGAAGAGAAGTTTAGAAACTGAAAAGGATATTTTTCTCTTAACACCCAAGTTGTTTACGACCACAGAATGAGAGTTATTGACATCGTAGCTAGGTGGCCAGGTTCTGTTCACGATGCAACAATCTCCGAACATAGTCGTTTGCGCAGAAGATTCGAGGAAGGCGAAATCCATTCAGGAATATTACTTGGTTATAGCGGATATCCTATCAAGAAATATCTTCTTACTCCTCGTTTGTATCCAATTACAGTAGCCGAAAGTCATTATAACAACGCTCATATACGAACAAGGAACATTGTTGAACGAGTATTTGAAGTTTGGAAACGTCAATTTCCAGTATTAAGTTTAGGATTGAGAGTGAAAATCAAGACTGTGCAAGAAATCATTGTAGCTATAGTAGTGCTACACAACATAGCTATAAATAAAAATGAAAAAGAAACCAGTTCGTATGTGGATTTGCCTGACGAGGGAATTGGAAACGACAATATTAATTAACTGGCTGTTCAAGGCGGAGATAATAATGTGAGACAAGCACTCATCGATCAGTATTCCTCGAGGTAAATTTAAATATTTTTAATATAATCACACTAACGCCACTTTCCTTTACTACTTTTTCTATTGCTATATTGTTCTCTTTTGGTGATGATTGGAATTTACTTAAAACGATGATATTTAATATTCATTTTCTCAAAAGCGCTGCAACCGATTTTATTCGGACAAATTACATTTTGTTCTATTTTCAAGGGAGAATATGCCAGTGCCCGTTAGAGAATAAGTCGTGGGACTTCCTGTACAAAAGTTATACAGGGTGTCCCAAAATTCGATGATAATCTCGACGTAGCGAGAATCAGGTTCAAAAGTAGGTCACGAAAATGACCTTCGTTTTGTTCAAAAGTGCATAGTTTTTAAACGGGAGCCGGTCAAAGTTCATCAATCAGAGTGTGGCGACAACGGAAATGGCAAATATATGCAAACTCTGAGTTTTCTTCCTTGCTTTTGTTTCTCAGGTACAGTAACGGCAGTGAAGCCAGTTTCCCATGCATACTAGATAATACGCTACACGATGGGCTTTTGTTTTGAGCTGATCGATGAGAATTAAACAGAGAATCCGAAGTCCCAGTTACACGATGCCTCTTAAGGGGGGAGTCTGGTTTAGCAGCCGAAAAAAAAGCGTTTTTTCAGCGATTGTTTCGAAAGGGAAGGAAATAATTGCGGTAAACGAAATTTGGAGAACATAATGTACTATATTTGAGCTTTAAAAAACAATTTTTGTTATTAAAAAATATTAAAATTTCTTCAATTTATGACCATTTTGCCGCAGCGCCTGGAGTCTGCACTTTGTAATCGGTGCAGGTGATGGAGGTCGTGCGGTGCGTCTGAAACAGTAGAGACATTTTTTTTAATTTTTATAAGTTTCTTTTCTATATGAACTAAAAAAAAATACTGAAAAAGTTGTCAAATTCCAAATTTTTTCGAAGTTTGAAAACAAAATTCAGTTTTTTGAAAAAAAAATCACTTTAAGTTGCAAAAAAAGTAGTTTAAATAATACTTTTTTCCAACTTTTTTAGTTCAAATAGAAGATAATTTAATACTGAAGCTAGATCACTTTGATTTTTTTCGATCGAACGTATATTCTTTTTGCTATCACCCGCACCGTTTTCTAAAAATCGTAAAAATGAAAACTCGAGAAAACGCGCTTTAAAGTTTTCAGTCCAAAAAAATATAAGTTCTTGGGTACTTATAGTAATTAGAGGTTAATCAGGTATCCCTGGGCCATACATTAGCCCTTCCTCTTCTTCAAAAAACTCGTTTTGGCTGAGGTTGGACCTTTTCAGGTATATACGAGTATAGTCGAATAATAGAATACATCGAGGGGCGGAGCGTGCGCGCTCGGGTTTGCCCGAGCGTTCGCACCTGCTCGATGCTCGGCCGCTAAAACTGCTCTAGCTTCGGAAATATGTCGAATTGGCCTCTGACACTTTTAAAACATATTCTTGGATAGTTTTGGAATAGATTTACGACCAAAAAAAAAAATCGATTTTTTGAAGCCGGTAAACCAGACTACCCCCTTAACACAGTCAGACATCACATTGACATTGACTAGAGACGTACTGACCGTAGTTAAATAAAAATAAACATTCATGCAATGGGATATTGTAGATATTGAAATATTCGTGTTCCTCGCCGTAGATTTTGGAGTCTTCGTGTTCCTGGACGTAGATTGTGGAGTCCCCGTATTCCTCTCCGCAGATTTTGAAGTCTTCGTGTTCCTCTCCGCAGATTTTGGAGTCTTCGTGTTCCTGAACGTAGATATTGAAATATTCATGTTCCTCGCCGTAGATTTTGGAGTCTTCGTGTTCCTGGACGTAGATTATGGAGTCCCCGTGTTCCTCTCCGCAGATTCTGGAGTCTTCGTGTTCCTGCACGTAGATTTCGATACCGATGATTTCGATGAAATTCAGAATCGATAAGTGCTCTCTAGGATTCATACCGGAAGTCGCGAAAGGCTGCAAATTGGTATACTCATTCTTAGGACGAAAAAAAGGGATACGTGTTTTTACATTTCTCTCCAAGTCCATTTTTTCAAGTTGACGTATTTTAGCAAACTTCTTTCATATGTTTGCATGCAGGCGGAAGGGGAATAAAAAAGGGATCAGTCAATCTCTTACGGAAAAAATGAATAATGAGTTTAATATAGAATACAAAAAGCTCCAGTGTCTATTCCTGACACGTACTCGAGAGAGGCTCGGGCTCAATTAACCAACGATCCGATAATGGGACGTATTTCGCGTATACATACAGACAAAAACTATCGGGTACAATGTCACACGACATCTGTCCCTTGCTCCTCTCCTTAAGCGCGTATACATATATGAGAACATACATTCCATTAACGTATTTTTTACAAGATCCGAAGTCACAAGTGTTGTGTAACTTGCCACCGGAAGTCGCGAAAGGCTACAAATTGGTATACTCATTCTTGGGACGAAAAAAAGGGATACGTGTTTTTGCATTTCTCTTCAAGTCCATTTTTTCAATTATTGAATATGTGCGCACGTCAATATGAAGAAACAATTGCTTCTCGTTAAAACGAGCGATCCCACACTGATATTCCGCAGCGGCGGTGTATGCAAAACTATACATGCACCCCAATACGTGCAGCATGTCATAGGTATCTCACATGGCCCTCGCTTCTGCGTTGCTCCAATGTTTTTAGTTGGTAGAGGTGTTCAAATGCTTCAATCGTAGTTCATGTATCTTCAAACAACGCTACGGGTTTAGTTATTCTTTCCATAACAATGGCCTACAGTTTTCATGAATACATTGACATGTTGGACGTGTTGGGTGCGTGTAATGGTTTTGGATACGCCGCCGCTGCGGAATATCGACTAAGATTTCCGAATCGAAGGCACCCAAATGCCAACGTTAATCGGGGCGTACAGGACCGGATTAGGACAACCGGCTGTGTTCTGCCTCCTCGTTGTGATAGCGGTTGGCCGCGCACAACAAGAACGGCATACACGGAAGAGCTTGTGTTAAATGCAGTAGCCGAAGACCCCACAACAAGTGTCCGTACTCTCGCACAAAGTTGCGACATCAATAGGAGCACGGTGCATAGGATTTTGCGAGAAGACCAACAGCACCCATACCACTACACCTTGGTACATAATTTGGGACCAGACGACTATTCTGCGCGGCTAGATTTCTGTAATTGGCTATTAAGGCAAAACGAAGCCGATTCAACATTCTGCCAGAATATTTTATGGACAGACGAGTCGAGCTTCACCAGAGAAGGCATATTCAATAGCCATAACAGTCATGTTTGGGCGCATGAATATCCATGCAGTACGCATACCCGGAATTACCAGGTTCGGTGGTCCGTCACTGTATGGGCAGGAATTTTAGGCACCAATCTGGTAAATATGCACGAAATTGCCAGTAAACAAAAATGTGCTAGAATTACATTACTCAAGGATGGGTTATTTTCAAATAGGGCCTTGCATGCTTCCGGCTACGTTAACTGGGGCCTCATATCATGATTTTATTCGAAAAGACCTACCGGAACTCCTGGAGGGCATACCGCTGTCAACGCGAAGAAATGTCGTTTATCAACACGACGGAACACCTCCACATTTTGCCAGACCTGTACGTCAACTTTTAAGTCCCTGCTATCCAGGGCGATGGGTTGGTCGTGGTGGGCCAATTGCTTGGCCACCAAGATCACCAGTTTTATCGCCCCTCGACTTCTATCTCTGGGGGCATTTAAAAGAATATATCTACAAGACGCCCAGCAATTCGAGGGAAGATCTGATAACTAAATTTGCACGAGGCAACAGCCATTGTCGCAGAGGAAACCCTCGGCAGGTCGCAAATAAATTTGATCAGAAGGGCAGAAGCTTGTGTGGAAATGGAAGGAGGCCATTTCGAACACCTGCTGTAATGTAAAAGGAGCCGGTTAACCGGTCCAACATTTTTGATGTCTAGGTACGCTCTGAAGCATCCGTCTCCATAACTTAGATATTTCTAACCACCAATTCCTTCTTCAGGCCTTGATACCCATGTTCGCTTTTGACTTGGCGTATCCAATCACCATCCATGATTTCGACCGTTCCACACCTTCCTGGCCATCCTTATTCGTATACTGAATCAGCTTCTACCATTAAAGGACATTTATGACATCCAACTAGTTCATAATATCATTTATACTGTCTGATATCTATAGAGCGTAATCATGATTCCACATACAATTACATTAAAATCAGTTAGTTATATTGTCCATTGTAAAAAAAATATAAATTAATGTTCGGGGGAGAAAATAATAAAAGAAAGTGAAACTGCATAACGACTATTGTATATTTTTATTTACTTAAATAGGTTGTTATATGCAAAGCAAGTGAGGTAACGTGGTTTAGAGATTTGACTAGTTTTAGAGATTTGGCTCTGAAAATAATTTGAGCTGTAATGTATCACCTTGGTTATTAATGCGCATGATGAGGAAATGGAGAAAACACGTAACGCCTTATTTTGTCCAGAGAATATTCACACCAATTTGCGACCTGTTGCTACTTCCGGTGCCAAAGTTACACAACACTTGTGACCTCTTACTGTTACTCTTGTAAAAAATACGTCAGATTGCCAAAATGATCTAGGAGATAAATGCAAAAACGCGTATCCTTTTTTCGTCCCAAGAATAAGTATATCAATTTGCAGCCTTTCGCGACTTCCGGTATGAATGTTAGAGAGCACTTATCGATTCTGAATGTCATCGAAATCATCGGTATCGAAATTTACGTCCAGGAACACGAAGACTCCAAAATCTGCGGAGAGGAACACGGAGACTCCACAATCTACATCCAGGAACACAAAGACTCCAAAATCTACGGCGAGGAATACGAAGACTCCAAAATCTACGGCGAGGAACACGAATATTTCAATATCTACGTCCAGGAACACGAAGACTCCAAAATCTACGGCGAGGAACACGAAGACTCCAAAATCTACCGCGAGGAACACGAATATTTCAATATCTACATTCAGGAACACGGAGACTCCAAAATACTACGAAAATCAACTCGTCCTGGACCTAGAATAATGTACAGGATAATGTACGGGATAATGTGCGGGAGGAAGTACAGGGTTTGTATGATCAACAGCAACGGCTAGTAGCTCAAAGTCCAGGAAAAAGTACCGGAGAAAGTTCCCCAAAAAGTACGGGAAAAAGTCCCGTAAGCTGTACCGGAGAAAGTCCCGGAAAATGTGCCGGAGAAATTATGAGCGAGAAACAGCAGGACACCTAGGATATGAGCGTGTTACGTTTGGACCTGAGAAACAAAAGCAAGGAAGAAAACTCAGAGTTTGCATATCTTTGTCATTTCCGTTGTCGCCACACTCTGATTGATCAAGTTTGACCGGCTCCCGTTTAAAAACTATGCACTTTTGAACAAAACGAAGTCCATTTTCGTGACCTACTTTTGAACCTGATTCTCGCTGCGTCGAGATTATCATCGAATTTTGGAACACCCTGTATATGTAATCTTTTCTTTCAATATAACATCTTATAATTTCTTTGGCACAGTATAAAAACTTATAGAACACATCTTTTCCAGATTGGAAAACTGAAATCCGCCCAATCATTTCAACGAAACATGGAGTCCATCATTGATTGCTGTAAATAAATAATTGAACAAACTAAATAATGAAAATGTATTATATAACTAAAGTGTCTACTGCGAATATATATCTAATTCTAAATTTTTGATCGTCAATTTGTTAATTTCGGCTTTTGCCTGTACTTCTTGTAATAATATTTTTTTTGTAACTCCAATTCAACTGCCAATTTTTAACTGCATGTTCTCGTGCATTATGTGGTAATCACTAGTAGAATATTTGGCTCTTTTATTTTTGAAAACAGACTTGGTATCAGTTCCTGCAAGAATTAATCATGGTTTTCAATTATTTCTTTTGATATTCTGTAATATTCTATACCTTTTCGCGTTCTATTCACGTGAACATAATCCACAGGATCGATATTCCTTCTGAGAATCATACTTCCAGTATTTGCTGATGTTCCTAAAAAAACACAGAGGGTTTAATAATTCTCTTAATACTGAATTAATGTGAAATTAAAATAAGGTTTTTACCTGGTATTACTTGATCTACTTTGGATACTTCAACATTTTGGGTGGTTTTTAAATACGCGAGAACATCTACATAAAGTAGTTACAATTAAGTTCATATTGCTATCCAAAGTAACGTTAATACCTTCGAATAATCTTTATATTCCTAACCAGAACTTTCGTCATCTACAAATTCAATGTCTTCAATTCCCAAGAAGCATGAGCCTAAAACAGCATGTGATATTGGTAAGAAAAATCTGCACACCTACATTTTTATTAGCAAAATACCTTATTTACTTTCTTTACTTCGTTTTGGTGTCCGCTGTTGTAAGCCACTTGGACCTAGCTCTGGAAAAAAATTGGGTAAGGATAATGTGACATGTATTCTTTTCTTCATTTATGTGGCATTATTCAGCGGTAATTACCTCCATCTGCATCGAAGCGCGGAGCCAAACCCACTATGGTGTTTGGTGTTAATGCTTGTGACAGGAAAATAATTTTTCTCTTCTCCTCGACGTCATCGCTCGCCTATAACTCCTCGAGCGCTCGTAAGATCA
>JARQSU010002264.1:0-12341 GCA_030142265.1 Calameuta filiformis
GGCACCGCCGTGCTCTCGGCAGCGCGCGAAGGTGCGGGGCTTTTGTAATGTGTCGTCCTGACGCCACGTTACAATATGTAGAGCTAAGCGTACGGGGCGAAGAAGGGCGGGAACATTGTATTCCGAGGTGCATGTTGAGCACAACAACGGGGTTGCTCCCAATAATTAATTTATCTGATAGACCACTAGTTATTCATAAAAATGAAATAATTGCCAGAGCCGAGCTAGCTCGGGAGGAGTTCTTAGAAGAGCGTAACATTCGAACAATGATGCATACGACAAAAGTAACAAGCGATCTCCCTCGAGATCAAGTCCAGTTCGGTTCGGAGATGTCCCCGTCGGAGAGAGACGAGTTGTATACGCTGCCCAACGAGCATGGTGACTGTTTTGCCTCAAATGTATCCAAGTTGGGGCACACGAAAACGGCAGAAATTAGTATTGAGTTGGGCGGTGATTCCGTTGTTACTTAAAGAAAACAAAATCATTCGAGAATCCAAGTCCCCGTTTTCAAGTCCTATTCTCTTAGTTAAGAAAAAGAACGGCGAAACAAGAATGTGTATTGACTATCGGGCGTTGAACGCTATTACAAAGAAAGACAGATATCCATTACCGTTAATCGATGATCAGATCGATAGATTACAGGGAAATTGCTTCTTCACTACTCTAGATTTATTTTCGGGGTATTATCAAATACCCGTCGCAGAAAAGTCGATCGAGAAAACGTCCTTCGTTACGCCCGATGGCCAGTACGAATTGCTTCGCATGCCCTTTGGATTAGCCAACGCACCCGCCGTGTTCCAAAGAATGATAAATCAACTCATAAATCCCTTGCGCGGCTCTATTTGTGTTTTGGCGTACATGGACGACATCTTGATCCCATCAACAAACATTGCGCTGGGGCTACATGCGTTGAGACTTGTGTTACAGGTGCTGCGGGGCGCCAACTTAACTCTTAAACTGAGTAAATGCATGTTTTCACAATCTAAAGTTAGCTATTTGGGTTATGAAGTAACCAGTCAGGGGATTAGGCCGGGTAACCATAAAATCGAGGCTGTATCAGAAATCCAAGTACCTCAAGATGTTCACGGCGTGAGGAGATTTATTGGCCTTTCTAGTCACTTCAGAAAATTCATAAAAAACTTCGCTGTAATAGCCAGACCACGTACACAATTAACAAAGAAGTCTGAGGCCTGGCGTTGGGGAAATGAACAGCAGAAGGCCTTCGACACTCTTAAAAACAAACTAGTCTCGAGGCCTGTGCTGGCATTGTATAAACTTGGCGCGGAAACAGAATTACATACAGACGCTAGCAAACTCGGGTTAAATGGAATTTTATTACATCGTCAAGATGATGGTGCCCTAAAACCCATCGCATATTTTAATAGACAAACTAACAAAGATGAACAAAAATACCATTCTTATGAACTCGAGACCCTTGTTGTTATCAGCAGCTTGCAGAGGTATCGAGTTTATTTGTACGGTCTTCGGTTCAAAATTGTTAGTAACTGTAGTGCACTCCGGGCCACCTTTTTAAAACGAGATTTGCTGCCGCGCGTGGCCAGATGGTGGATTCCATTGCTAGAGTATGATTGTTACATTGAGTACCGAGCCGGAGTAAAAATGCCTCATGTCGATGCACTTAGCCGTAGTCCTTACGAACCAAGTGAAACCTCGGTGGCGATCGAGGATATCGGGTCGTTACACATAGAACTCGATGATTGGCTGCTATGTGCGCAATTACAAGACGCGGAGTTGAAACGCATTCACGCGTCGGAGTGAAGATGCCTCCGATGAGGCAAGTAAACAGGTTCGTGATAACTTTGTCCTAAAAAACAATCGTGTCTTCCGAAAAGAACCGGGCGGGCTTAAGTGGACCGTACCCCGGGCAGCTAGACAACGCATTGTCAAGATTTGTCACGACGATATAGGTCACCCCGGGGTTGAGAAAACCTTAGATAAGTTGCGATTAAACTATTGGTTTCCTCACAGTAAGTATTACGTTAACGAATATATCTCGTCGTGTCTGGGGTGCCTGTATAACAAGAGTCCCAGCAGGAAGCAGCCAGGTCATTTGTACCCGATAGAAAAGGTCGCTAAGGCAATGGACACAGTGCACATTGACCATTTGGGTCCATTTATGCTAAATACAAACAAAAACACGCAAATTCTTGTAGTGGTTGACGCATTTACCAAGTTTACCTTTGCCAAGGCCGTTAAGAATACGCAGGTTGGGCCCGTAATAAAGATGCTGGAAGGCATTAAAGAGTTTTTCGGATTCCCGCGGCGGATTATTAGCGACCGAGGCACGGCTTTTTCGAGTCATAAATTTACAGATTTTTGTCGGGACAATTGCATAGAGCACGTGGCCACTGCCGTGGCGACCCCCAGAGCAAATGGCCAGGTAGAACGGTATAATCGAACGATTTTGAGCATGCTATCAGCTAATGCAACAGACGAACGCCGATGGGATCAAGAGTTGCCTAATGTTGTATGGGGAATCAATAATACGGTTAATAAAGCCACGGGTAAATATCCCACGGAGTTTTTGTTGGGATATAGGTCGCGAAACGCGTCAGAGTCACGCATCCTTAATGCAATAGGTGACGATTCGGAGGGTCCTGTGGATCGTGATCAGGCTCGCGCTGAGGCAGCCGAGATGATTCGATTGTCGCAGCAGGACCAGGAGGAGCGTTATAATAGAAAAAGGGCCCTTCCCTGATTGTTCAGCTGTGGCGATATTGTGCTAGTTAGGCGGGTAATTAGTAGTAATGATGGGTCGAGAAAAAAGTTGTTGCCAAAGTACGCTGGGCCTTATAAAATCACCAAGGTCCTGGACAACGATCGATGCGTTGTTGAGGATGTGCCAGGTGCTCCTAGGTCGCAGAAACCATACACTGGCGTGTATCCTGGGGAGAAGCTGAAGAGATACGCTACTGGAGTCCACGAGGCCGGCTCCGAGGACAGCGGAGAGGACACTCCACCTCCAAGTCCACCGAGTATGCACCACTCTTATACCATCAAGGGCCAGGCGCTCGGCTGAGTGGTCGTCAGGGGCGACCAGGCGACAAATGAGTCGGATGCGGTCACTGGGTGGTCCTGGTAGTCACGTCGAGAGCGGCAGAGATCGTTAATTGGTCAAGCGCCGGATGGCGGTGGCTCTCACGTGCTACTAGTGGTATATGGCGAAAGCCAGTGATGAGTCGTATGCGGTCAGGACGACCGGTCGACGACTCCAACGTCCTAGTAATGTGCAGAGGACTGCGAGGATCGTTAATTGGTCATAACGCCAGATGGCGGCGGTTCTTGCATGCTACTAGTGGTTGTGACTTTGTCACGTGCATGTGGTCGCCAGTGGGCACTGGCGATGTCATTGGGCCCAGCTCATAATGCATGTCATGAATACGACGAAGCATGAATAGAGTCAAATTGTTATGCATGATCATAGTTGTAGTAGTGCGAAATTGACATTAATTGCTTTGTGTACAGTTAAACATCGAGTGACGAGAAGCATGACGGCGGCCGGTACCACCTCGGACACGCTCTCACGAGGACGTGAATAACATCAGGCGAGCCCACTGAAAGTGACGTCATCCCCCAGTCACCACGCTAAGGGTACTAAGATGGTCCACCCCCCAAGTCTCGAGGACCAACAGCAGGGATACTAGTCCAAGCGGGCCTTGCTCTTACCCCCTCCCTCGAGACTACCTAGGATCCCAGCGAAGAGGGAGGACAACGACACTTGAATATAGACCACCGACCTTCTCAAACTGATAATATATAGGAAAATTAAACCGATTCTAACATATAGGAACATTAAACCGATTCTAATACTTGGGGAAATTCGAGCAGAGGCCGGGAAACGAATTGTAAAATCTCAGAAATTGCAAAAGAAGTATTTCGACAGTAAGCGAAAGGAGGCACATGTGTACAAGGAGAATGACTACGTAATGATTAAGAACTTCGATAGTACGCCCGGGATTTCCAGAAAGCTTATCCCTGAATTCAAAGGACCTTACCAAGTTGTTAAAGTTCTCAGAAATAATAGATACGTCGTGGCTGCTGTTGAAAACATTATCCCATACAACGCCCGTACAACGTTGTGTGGGATGTCTCAAATACGAAGCCGTGGTGTCCTAACGAAGGTTCTTGTCCGAAGAAAATAAGTGATCATTGTAAATAGTTTTATTGTAGCTTGTAAGTATGACGTAGTGAATCTATGTAAAGAGTCCGGGACGGACTACTGTCAGGATGGGCCGAACTGTGATACACTAGTATGTGGATGTGTGTGTATGCGTGATTGTTGTGTATGTCTGCGCTATAGGAGACCTCCGGCGAGAGCGCTGGAAGACAACAGTTCGGTACTAACTGTGAATAAAGAAAGGGCAATCACCAAGGCTACACCAAGTCGTATAAAATCTAACACCTCGCATTACCAAATCCTAAACTTAGAAGTAGCCTTACAGTAGTGACTTATGTACTTGGCCTGAATAATATGATATCAATACTTTTTATTAGAGGAATTCACAGCACTCCTGTACTTGGCATAGCTTTTTACACGTAAGTGTTTTTTGGGGGATTCGAAGCCATCAAAAGCCATCTTTTTATAGCACTAAATTCATGTTTAGGTACAATTCATTTGTGACTGTTAAAGGATCGAGAAACTCATGACGAATTACGTACACCTTTCATGACCCGAAAAGTGTGATTTAGTAAGAGATATTGGTTCAACACAACACGATTCGTGACAAGTGCAACAAAATACGATGATAAGAATTACAATATTATAATTGCACATTTTCAAATGCTCTTGCAGATTTGACATATTTGAACCTACATTGCTAGTTGGATGCCTCGAAGCTGGTCAATGTCGAGGTAATCTGTGCATTTGGCCCGGTGTGTTTAGGGCGACGTCATACGTTATCAATATTGCAGTGTCACGTAATTGTGCTGTTGTAAATCGCGTGTGTCGACATGTTTGTCTAGTATAACAGAAGAATATTGTCTAATCATGCGAATGTCCCTGAATTCAAGTTATACTTGCGATATCAATCTTTTTTCTTAATCGTGAAGAGGACAGTTTTGACAGAAAGGTCTGGAAAAATATAATCACTTCCCACCGCCCCTAAACACAAAAGTTTACATTTTAATGTATTTTTTTTTTGGGATATCAGTTCTTTTTCGGAGACTACTTGATCTGTAATCATTATGAAACACAGGAATTGTACATTATGATGCATTATCCTTATTGTAGATTGAGTTCACGAATTTATATTTATATGTGTATGTGTACCCAGAGCACATTGTCTGTATGTGCGCACCCTCCGTTTTATGTACTTGACTTGGCGAAGAACAAGTGAAGGGAATCCTGTAAGCTGCACATAATATGTTCCTGAAATTGTTATCGTGTAATTCGTGTAATCAATTTTAGAAAGTGCTCAAACCTTTTGCAACACGAATAGATAAGAATTCTTAGCACAGTTAGGTCACGAACGCGTAGTTACATTCAAATCATCCATGTTTATCCATTTGTTTTTATTTCTCAACAGGGCCCAATAATGACCACCTTCAAGAGACCCAGAATGAAAAATTGCACTTAAAACTCTGTACTTATTTTTACTGCTACTGCCTATTTGTAGTTTTGTCGATGGAATAGATTTGATTAAATACTTAGTAATTTTTGATGTAATATTATCAGTGTTGCTAAATAATTTCAGCTGAACAATGGCAATAGACGAGGCTGATATAATTTCAGACTTTCGCATTTTACTATTATTGTGGCACTTGTAGCATTCTGATTCGAATAACTCTCGCGTACCATACTCCATGTCCAATAGTTCCTGTAGTGTAACACTTTTCGTCGCGGCTGAAGGTGGAATCGCCAACTTTATGATAGTATCAGATGCTACTTGTGTACTGGAAAGGGTGCATTTCCGGTTCGTGCATGTTGTTTTCATACTCACAGTAAATTGAACAACTGCTCGTAAACTGTCAACTGTTTGGAATATCTCGCCCACAAATTCAGCAGCATCCTGCTGTATAGTAGGATTATATTTTTCGTAATTGACAAAATTTCTAATGGACATGACATTGACCATTTTTCTCTTGTCTTGGTAATTTTCTAACGCAACACGGAATGCATTCTCATTTGGGAGTGTGAGTATTATTGTCTTGATTAAAGCACAATTGAAGAGGCACTGCAAAACGGAATTTGCATAACAAGAAGTATGGTCTGTATTTGGCAAACCACGTATGTGACTTGCTTTTAATGAATTCAGATTTGTGTCTACTTCATGTACAACTTTTGCAACTTCTTTGAATTCAGTCCATCTATCGTCCACCCTTGTTTCCAAAGTATTTGTAATAGACGGCAAATCTGGACGATATTTCCGACGTAGTCTGTTGTACTCTACAATAGCTTCAGGATTTGCTTTCACACCACACGGATCAAAATTTATCAAGTGCAATCCTTCCAGTGCAGTAACACGAGAGAGTGCTACATAGTCCTGACCGTGAGCAAACATTCTATTACCTGCATCTATGACAGCTTCTTTCAAACTCAAACCTTGCGACTTATGAATTGTGATCGCGTAACTAAGACAAATGGGAAACTGTTCACGATCGATGTATGCTTTCTCCATGACCTCGAATCTGACAGTTACTTTATTTATAGTGTGTTCTTCACCGCTAGAAACAGCTACCTTGATAGCCTCAATATTATTTTCATCGTGAAGGCTGCGAGTGACAGAAACGACGGTTGCAATAGTACCATTCACTGATCCTTTAGACACGTCAATGTTTCTGGTGATCATAATTTTGCACCCTATTTTTATCTTTATTGTCTGTGGTAGGCCGCCTGAACGAGAGCAATTGTCTTCTTGCGTTTGTAAAGCTTTCATCACTTTTTTTTTCCATATACGGCTGATAGTGTTTCTTGTCATTAGCTATCAAAAGTATTTCTGGAGTTTTTAGAAGTTGAAGCATTTCTGTGTTCAAAGCTTCGCACATGCTTCTGGTAGGCAATAAACAAACTGTTTCATGCGGTAACGTAGAAACAAAATTGCATAATTCCTTCAATCTACCGCTGACGGTCTGACTGGAAAAATGTATTTTCTTCTGTGTTAAAAGATTGATATCGTCTTCTGACAGCAAACCGATTCGAATTCTTGACAAGACATCTCGATATGAAGTATCACCTTTTTGTCGCACATTTATTGTGAGTTCTTCGTAGGAGAACAATTCTGTCCACAACGTATAGTTTCCGCAGCATCCAAGATATTTCTGTACTTCCACATTCGTTAGAGGCACATATGCCGGATTCTCACGTACGGGCGGTAATTGCAACAAGTCCCAGAACAAGAGTATGTGCTTTTTACCGAACCAACCATTCGTGACGTCTCCTGTATCGAAAATTTCTGCTAATCGTAAATGAATGTACATGAGCGTAATATTGGAAATCATCGAAACTTCATCTATGATAAACAATGATACATTTGATAAGTCTTCACGCAATTTTTTTAAGACAGTGTCAGAGAGTGGATAGTACTTTGGGGTTGCCCCATGTTCTACTGGCAGTTGAAATAGTCTGTAAATCGTTAATCCATTTATGCTGAACGCAGTTCCCGTTGGAGCTGATATAGCAACTTGTTTACCCATCTTTTGTTTAACCCAACATCGTAGAGCGTGAATAAGAAAGCTTTTACCAGTGCCTCCCTCTCCGCTGACATACATACGCAAAGTATCTGTGTCAGATTGCAAGGAACTAGTTATTTTATCGAAAACCCTTTTCTGGTCAGAGTTCATTTTTGACATCGTTTCCTCTATATCGACAAGTTCAATGCTTGCATTCATTTCCTTCAATTCTTTCATAGCTTCGTGAGCTTCAATAATATTACCTCCTTGCGAAGAAGTTTCTTTTTTGTTATCCTTCATCTTTTTTGCATCCTCTCGCTTTCTGACTAACTCCTCTACTCCGTCAAATGCTTGTCGAATATCATTCATTTGTTCGTGGTACTCCATTGCATTTGTCATAGTGTGTTTCAAGCTTTTGAAAGATTCAGTGTAAGTATCGCAATTGTTTTTCAATTCGCGTATATCTCTCCAATGCTTGAAAAGAAACAGCAAAGAAAAGAAATACTTTTCCGGCTCAACATCCAGTTTGTATTTGAAGTGATTAATAAGGTGTGGCTTTGAACGTTTGCGAAGATACAGGCCTTTTTTGATTTCGTACCATTGAACATTTTCATCTGTAGGTTTTGTGTACACGTAATCATACCACTTAGCAAAGTCAGAGACAAATGAGTTCCAGTTTAGCAGGTCGTTGCAGATAATAATCATCTGTTAAGTTTGCAAAAACAAATCCGTAGAATCCTTGTTCAACTTCTCAATATCACTTTTTTTCAGTCTCTTGCTTCTAATTTCATTGACATTGATCCAACGAACAGTCGTGTTTTGGTCAGTTCCATGCAAAGGAATTCCTAGTAGAGCATCTGCCGCTTCTAAAGCACCACATTCCCGATGACTCAAAACTCTCAGAGAATATGGCCATAGTCTACTGTTCAAGGATTTAGATTTGTCAATATCAGCAAATGCATTTGGTATGTGACTTTTCTCGGGTTTTGTTTCGTATTTTGTAATATAATAAGTGACAGCTCTAGAATTTTCTCCGCAAAATCGAATATCCATATTTCCCTGCCATACATACAATATCGTAGGGTTGTAGTCGGTGATAAATTCTTCACCTGCTTTTCTTGGTAAATCGTATAATCTACATTTAGATTTCAACATTCTACTGCCTACGATGGCGGTTACAACATCTCGGATAATTAAATTTTCTGTTGTATTTCTCGGGAAACTGAACCTGCAAACTCTGTGGAATCCCGACGGCCTCTGTTTGCATCGCAAACAATACGCGTTATGAGTATGCCTTTGATGAGTCTTCACTCTTTCATGAAGGAGCGGGGATGCTGATTTATCAGGAATATGACATGTAACGTAACGCAATATAAATTCAGCGACATCTTGAACAGGAGATACCCCCAGTACTGGAGCCTTTTCTACCCAAAGCAACAAATGAAAATGTTGTATGCCTCTACCTTGGTACTCGCGCCGCCAAAAGTAATATACAACTTTACCTAATGGAGCTTCGTCTGAACATATAAATTGGAGGATTGCATGAAATTTATTGTCTATGAACCGTGACGTAGAAACAGGATCGGCGGCAATAACTTGTTCTGCAGGCATTTTATCCAGTAGGGGAGAGTTCACTTTTCTGACATAGTCGATCAAATCTGTCCAGAGCCACTCCGCTGGACTAAGAGTTAAGAACCATGTTGCTGGGCCATAATGGTGTACCATACACTGTAGGTTGTTACGAGGTATTTTCCAATATTGTTCCGTGTTCCTTAGTCGAGAAAATATTGTATTTAAATTCTGTTCCAATTGCTCGCTATTTAACAAACGCAGGTAATTTTCGGCTGTGTATTGCATTTGCGGATTTGGAACATTTAGTTTATGATAAATGCCTGCTTTAAGCTGTCTAATATTACTATTATTGAGTAAAAAAAATATGTATTGAATATGTAACCGGAACTGTGGATGTTTATTCATCAACCGTTGTTTGATAAATTCAAAGTCAGATACCTTTTTTATTCTTACTTCGTGCTGACCATCTTTACCTTCTGGATATAGATCAGGGAAGCAGAGCAAGTTCAAATCTTTTTCACGATCGTCCAAAGGAAAACTTTCTACCTTCTTTTGTTGATAAAGAATCGTTGCGGGCAAGTTAACTTTTTTTTTCGTTTATTGGTAAGATCGTGTATTGTTCATAGAAATTGTCGTCTTTGTCTTTTTGCGTCAAAAAAGGCTGTTTTGTGTCCAGTTGCTCTGTGGCATCTATTTCAGGACAGTTAATGTCTGATTCCTTGTGAACATTTTCATCATCCACATTATACTGCAATGGTTCTGAGCCGTCAAGAAGATTTTGTGGATGCTCAGGAAGAATTATACTTTTGTAAAGGCGATTCGTACTTTGAAGGTACTGTAAACATTTGTAAACTTTGTTAACATCTACAATGTGTTCCCATACAGTTTTCGATTTGTCATTCGGCAGTCCTCTTACAACAATGTATATTTCGTGATTTTTATTTACTGAATCAGAGTCGCGGCAAAATCTTCTCCAAGTTTCCTCAGTTGTCAACGGCAAGTGAAATGTTCAGCCTACTACTTTAGATATCAATCGGTTTTTGGGCAATTTTTTATTGGCTACAGTTTCTTTTTTCCGAACAACCTGGAAGGCTTTCGCCCTTTGTATAAGCATTTTTTCCATGTCATTTAATGACGCAATCTCCGCAGGTTGTTTTTGAACGTGCATGTTATTAAGAACACACGTCTGAGGCATTTCATTTTTCTTCAGGTGTTTGAGACAAACGTGGCATACATAATCCTTATCTCGTTGCAAGTCGTCGGCATCTTTTATGAGCAACTGCCACACATCTGTTGTAATTGCCTTTTGAAGTCTTTTTATTTCGCATACTTGATTTCTGCAAAACAATTTCTCACAAGAAACGCACACTAACAGTGGCACGTCCATAGTACTCTTTGCTAAAACCGTCGAAGACTTCGAAAACGTTTTAGCGATTTCTTCTTCGCGTAATTCAATGTCTATGTTGTGACGTTCGTAAGCGCCTATATTGTTTTTCATTTTATTTCGAACTTCTTTCAAAAAAGATACATTTCCTTGATCCAGGGCTTCATCTAGATTACGTAAATTGTTTGTTAATTTTACAATGACCTACACCAAATCTTTTATGTACCTCACAAACGGAAAATGTGGTAACAATATCAAGACAGGAATGAATATTGATTTGCACGTTGTACAGTCAACATAACAACTAAGAGAATGACCTAATTTATTAGGACGACCATGTTCAGCACCGCATTGCTGTATATTCTGAACTAACGTGCCCACATTTTTCGAAGTGTACCTAGACATAGCCGTAATAAATGAAACATATTTATTGAAAACAGTAACGTCGTTAAGTTTGCATAGTAGGTTTTCGCATGTCCAACGTATTGTTTTTTTTGCCACAATTGATTTTGGGTAGCATTAAATTTGAAACTTTACCGTTGGAATCCATGACAAGCCATTCATTCATCTCAGCTCCTTGTTCGTATGCAGTTTCTGAAAAAAATGCCTCCTTTGTCGCGCAATGTCTTGAAATTCCACAAAGGGCTGTAAGCTGCAATTTAACACCCGCGGACTGGCACATTTTTCTTTTTTCCAAGGCAGCAACACACTTATCTCTGCAAGTTTTGAGTTTCTTTTCCAATAGACACAATTCATTCTTTCTGTGTGTGAAACACCATTTAATAGTATTTTCGGCTTCCAACCTACACCTTCCTTTGTCTTTAATGTCAAGTACAGCTGACAGCTGTTGAATGTAGTGTTCCTCCGATTTACGTAAGTAGTTATATACCACCTTTGGCCGTCACAACAAACCCCCACCACTGCCCCCGCATGACTCATCCGAGTGCACCGTGCTCAGGCCCCCCACGCCGCACTGTGACGTCACCCCCTGGCCCATGTGTCTCCAACTCGTACCCCTGAGGACCCTCCCTCCCCCTCTGCATCCCCCTGATGACCCCACCCCTCGCCCTAGGTGTCTCGCCACCATGCAGTCCTAAGACCCTGTAATCGCTGTGGTGTATGTTTCTATCACGGTAGGTTAGGTAACATTTTTTTATTATCCTAAGGAGGTAAGTGTGAACGGCGCGATGTCAATGGGTAAGACCGCCGAGGGCACCGTGCTCAGGCCCCCACGCCGCACTGTGACATCGTCCCCTTGCCCCTGGGTCGCCAACTCGTACCCCTGAGGACCCTCCCTACCCCTCACTATGCCACTGATGACCCTTCCATCCCTCGCCCCACGTGTCTCGCCACCATGCAGTCCCAAGGCCCTTACCTTAATGCTGAAGACGTTCTCCGAACAATGCTGTTTATATGTATCTCTTATTTGCAACTATGCATAAAGCTATGATCATGGCGGGCAAAAGACGGTACCCTCCCACCATGAACCACCCTCACTTATATGTATCTCTTATTTGCAACTATGCAAAAAGCTATGATCATGGTGGGGAAAAAGACGGTACCTCATGAACCATCCTCGCAGCATCTTGTCAATGCTTTAGTGACAAGTAGCAAGTGATAGGTGCAAGAGTAAAAAAAGTGTATGTGAAAGACGGAAAGTGGTTCAGCAGCAACGGTACGTGTAAACAAATATTTTTTCCTTCTTTTTGATTTCTACCGCCATATCTTATATAGAGTTTACACTGTTTCTAGAATA
>JARQSU010002265.1:0-11065 GCA_030142265.1 Calameuta filiformis
GAAGTGATATCTAAGTTAGTTGGGTCTCCATTACCTGTATCTCCCATACAAGCACTCATGAAAATTAGCTGTATCTCATATATCATATCTATCTCCATAGATATCACTAATACTTCATGACAGTCTTTATTCACTACCTACTTCCAAGGGTACGACCGACTGTGGAGGTTTTGAATTATTAAGTCCGTATCTTTACGCTATACTTATCTCCATAAGTATCAAACTTAATATTCGGGAAGTTAAACATGCAAAAATACATAACAATATAGAACGTCAAAATCAGCAGTTCTCTAACTCTATGAATAATCTCTATTATCCATCAACCAATTTGAGTTTCATATATTGTTTAATGTTTCTTATGTTCACTATCTGCTAAAACTGTATACTTATTGTCTCATGCCAATGTCTCCACATTCTAGCAATCCCTTAATCTCTATTAAGTGTAATTTGTGTTTGAACTCTATTGATATTGTAACAATAACATATATCAACCGTTTTCTGAATTCAAATCACATAAATTTCTTTGTTAACCGAAATATTTTATATTTCACACCTTCAAGATTCTTTAGACTCTTTTCTCAAGCTTATAGTGATCAGCTTAGTCTAAAGTATCCCATGACATTCATGCTTAGATACATGTATCGTGTTTCACTATTATCTCACAAGGTTCTACTTGGAAGGGTCATTTAATATGCATGAATCCCCATTCATCATATCCGATACATATATCTGGTTGAAATATTAAATTCCATTTCTATTCTTGTCATTCATGTTATACACATATATTTCCAATATTACTCTTAATATCAAAATATATTGTATCTTAAATATTTCTTATATTACTCTTAATATCAAGAACATATTCGTAATGTCAAACATTTTAGAATCTTGAGATATGTTAATAACTACTTGTAGTTCATTAATCATAAGTACTCTATCATTCATGAAGAACTGATCATATCAAGATTTTGACCCTTTCCATATTTATAATTCGCGTCTGGATCATTCTCTAATGAGTCGCAATTATTTCACGACCACTTCGTTTAAATATGGATGTTTTCTTTTTCACACAATGATAGTGGAATATAAATTCCATTCTTGAACTTTCCTTATTTTGAACTCTTTCAAAATCTGTCCAAGTGTACTTTATTGTCTTATCCAATATATACATACACTTGTGTATATCTGACATTTATGTCAAATCACGATTCATTTTATGAAGTCGTGAAACTGACTTACAACATAAGAGTGTGAATGTCTTATACATCTGATAAACTTATAATAATAACTCTAATTCTCAAGTTAGATTCTCTAATCTACTGTTTTGAGATATTAAGTTTTATTAATGAGTTTATCACTCTTTGTTGTCATGCTCCTACTGACTTTGACATACTTCTTGAATTCATCTCTATGAATCTTTTACACTCTATCAGAATTTTCTTTGATTGTCTTACAATTACTCCTACTGTTCTAAGAATCCATTTCTTTACTTAGAAGAGTTACCTTCTTATAGTTTAGAAAGATTCAAGATGCAGTGAGTGATCTTACAGAACTGCTCCCACTGTTTTCTAGATTCCTTTAACTTAGAAGAATCATCTTCTTGTAGTTTAGAATTAGAAAGAATACAGTCATGATCTTATAGAATTGCTCCCACTGTTTTCTAGATTCCCTTTTCTGTTCTTTAACTTAGAAGAATCACCTTCTTGTAGTTTAGAGTCAGAAAGAATCAAAACTTTGGCGAGTAATCATACATAAGATCTTAATCTGATATTAAGGTTTAAGATCCCACTTATCTCATAAGTTTCCATCTTACTACCTTCTATAATGAGTGTAATTAATCTATTCATCTTTGTCCCTACATCATTAGATGATGTGGACAATTGATCAATCTGAGTCATTAAGGTTTAAGATCCCACTTATCTCATAAGTTTCTTAACTTCTTAACCTCTATAATGAATGAAGTTAATCTATTCATCTTAATCCCTACACCATCTGATGATGTGGACAATTGATCAATTCGAGTCCCATACCTCGATTATCATGTATAGATTATTTATTATTTTCTACTTATATATAAGGGTAAGTTATACTTCATGCTACATTAGCATTGTGAGCTATAACTTAGTCACTCAACTGATAGTTTCTTGTGAACCCTTATTTCCATAAATAGAAATAATCTTATGTCATTTTGGACATCTCATGCCACGTGTCAGTGTTGTTTACCAAGTGTCATATCATTGACTTTTACTTAGAATTTCCTTTAAGAATCAGCATTGCTCCCACTGTCTTCTTGACTTTCTCGTTCCTTGACTTAGAAGAATCACCTTCACAGAGCCAACAACAGATAAGTCTCAGACATGGTCAGCAATTTCTCAAGGTTTCCTTAATTCATTACTCATCTGACTTTATAAGAACTGTTCTTATCATAAGTCCTAGATGAAATGAATCAACAATTCTTGAAGTGTGCTCCCACTATCCTTTTGAACTATGAGTAACTCATTTAGAGGAATCACCCAACATTGAATGAAAACTCATAAACAAAATATAGATTGGATAGCTCTTGGTAATATATGATTTGTCCATCTTGATCTTCTCAAGATCTCATGACTCATATTGTAAGAACATTTCTTATTTTAGCATGATTTAGGGTCTTAATGCAGGGTTGTCGTATCTTATACAACCCCACTGGATAAGATATCGTGTGCAAAGATAAGTCAACAACTTTGACTATACGATCTCAGAAATCGTATCCTATGTTCTTGGAAGCTATGGAACTACCATGAATTCAAACTTAGTGAAAACCAGTTTTGATGATCTTAACTCTTTAAGATATGTGATCTCATCACATTTCATGAGTACTTTCCATATTTAGAAACTTACTATTTTTCATAAAATGTAATTTCCTTTAACTCATTTTAAGTCTCAGACATCATGACTTATGTTTCTGAAACATAATCATATTCCGACATTCTTGTTTAGACTTAGATTGTTTCGTCTAACAAGCTTGTGTTATAAGGAATCATCCTTTACACAAGTCTTATGACTTAATCATATAAATCAAGACTTATCACATTTATGATTCCAACTCTTGAAATAAATAGATGTGATTCTTATTTATATTATCCAACTATTGGATCTTATGAGTTAATATTCAGGTACTTGTTATAAGGATGAGACAAACACATTTGTAAGTAGTACAACCGTTGTAAACCAAAATCAATTATTTTATAATTCCCTAATATCAATAATCAAAATTAAAACGTATCAAAACAAAATTCAAACTATGATTCTATCATCTTGTGTTTGATTTGTACTTGATCATCTTCAAACTCTCTTGATTCCTTTCACCTTATCATTTGCAAATGCAAACCATACTAGGACGTTAGTCCTCTAGTCATGTATAAGGTTAAACCAAGAAGTTTAGTTTGATTATTTATGTACCCGACCTCGAGCTATCAGACTCTTCTGAACAGTTCTGCTTCCGAACCAATTTAGGCTTTCAACTGTGACCATTTGTTGGTCCTACAATTGTCAGCATAGGACTCTTTGCCTTTCTCAAGTTCCTTTTGGGAGGTGATGATCATATCAATTTTCTTTTCTGAGCAAGCCAACTATGTCATTCCATCCAAGGGTCTCAACCCTGTATGTCTCATGTAGTTCTATTATTAGATCCAAATAAGACATGGGTAGTGAGTCCATAATAACTGGCACAAGCAAACTTCGCTCTAACTTCTTGCCCAATTATTCTAGCTGACTCACGTTACTGGAATACCTTCATAAGGTAGTTGCTTAAGTTTCCTCCATCTTCCAAGGCTATGCCTCGGAGATCATGAATGACTTTTGTCCACTCAGGAAGCTCATCTGATGAGTGAAGACTCCTGTTCTTTAAGGTGTCACTTTAGCATATTTTTCACTTATGCCGAACAGAGTTTTCCTGAGAGTACCTGGACGGTACCTTACCGTACAAAGAAATCTAGTACAGACAATCAGTCTTAGTTAGTAACATTTCCAATTGTACCTTGAATGATTTACCTCTTAATCATTAAGGCTAGAATCCAGGTTCTAGCATTCACTATATTAAAGAGGGACGCCGTAATTAATATATGAATCTAAGTTAGGTAGGCTGAAAACGAAGCCAATTTCATCCTATGAAACTTCTAGATTTTATGAGATTCCTTGACATTCAAGGGCATGTTTCCATCTCGGTTTGCACCTTACAATCATGGCAGGGATGCCGTGGACCATAATTTAAGGTGTGAACTGACCATGCACAGAGCACTGGATGCATTTGATCTCTCTATGATCTTACCGCTGACGTGCCGCTTAACCAGACACGCTCCGTCAACAACCATAAAATCAAACCACCCTACCATTGTATTATGTCTCCTAATTAACGTGCCGCTTAACCAGACACGCTCCGTTAACGTTCATAATAGAATGATATTGTGATATCATGGGTTTGCAACGTTCACGTTTTAACCTATTGAGTGTCTAAAGAGGATTTTCTTTTAGATATAGGTTATACATTGATATGACTGGTCAGCCCTTTCGATAACTCTCCCTCGTAACATGTTGGTGGATGGGGAAGCAACGCAATGGCATTTTAAAAGCACATCCCAAACGAATATCATTTTTACAGATACTCTCCAGCAACACGTCAAAAGTTTGATGGGTCTAGTCATGATTCAACCACGATTTATAACTTATATACTCTTATATAACTTTATCAAAGTATAGGGGTTATTTTAAACTCTTTAAAATCTAAGTATTATTTAACCTTGTTAATCTCTAATTAACTATGTGACTTTATAGGATAATTTAAAATTCCAAAAATTAAATTTTAATCATATAAAACACATATTAATAATTAACATTAAATAATATATATATATATATATATATGTATTTCGATTTCCATATCTTAATATGGTATGTATATTTGATTTTATTTTATCTCTAGTTACCATGTATATCCATAATTAAATTTAATCCAATTAAATATTATGATATATTGTAATGATAATTACCAAATCAAAATATTACATATAATTATCCTATAATTTTCGAAATAGGTATATATATACCTGATAGGTTTAGAAATCTTATCTCTATCTTAGTTTAAACCCTTTTAAACCTTTTACCATATTTAAACCTACATGCCATATCTAATATATCTTCTAGTTAATGATTATCTACTTTCCTTATTTAAACTCTTTTAAATATAGATAATTCCTAATTAACAATTGATTAGATATGGAAAGGATAATTACCAATTTTAAACTGGTTAACAACAATTGTCTGAAACCCTAGCCAGATTTCGATCAGCATAACCCTGCTGGACGAAATCTGGCATAATCCTGCTAGGGTTTCATGGTTTCAAAGCATGTGTTTAATATGGTTGTGTTCATAGATCAATTAACCTGGCTCTGATACCACTGTTGGGTTTTACGTATATTAACAATTAATATGATGCGGAATGATATGAACACTTCAAAATAGTAAACCCTAATTTCGATCTAGGTTAAAGATTATGAACTACATAGATAGAAGATGATTACTAACCTCAGATTCATCATTGTAGACGAATCTCCCATCAGGAACATAAGATCCTTCTGACTCAGACATCTTGAGCTAGGGTTTGACTGAGGAGTCAAGCACCCAAAGTAGAATGCCTCTAATGGCTCGTACCCACAGAAACCGGAAGCTCCTAGATCTCGAAATCTAGGGCTAGAGGGAGAGAGGAGAAACCAGAAAAACTGCTCTGAGTTTTCTGTGCTTGAAGGGATGATTTTCTGGGTTAGGGAGAGGCTATATTTATAAGAGGAGGGGAGGGTTCTAGAACCCTAGATGTGGCCGCCTCTATAGCCGCCCTAGAGGTCGGCCACCTCTAGGGTTTCTAGACCCCTCCCTTCAACTCTTGAAGTTTGGCAGTTCTAGTCCCCGGAAACAATTTCTCTTGCGAATTAAGTCCAAATTAATCCCAATAAATTCCAGAAAAAATCTATAAAAATATTAATAAATATTTTTCATGTTTCTAATTAATTATTATCAAATAATAATTAATATAACATATTTATTGCTCTCTGATTATCTCCCAATTGATAACTCTTTATCTTTCCCGGTTCGGTGAGGGCAACCCAAAAGGACCCTGCTATAAATGGAAGCTCAGGACTAGTTTGTTTATGACCTTGGACATCCTATTCCAACAGTCTCCCACTTGGACAAGTCATCAAACAACTACTAGTTAATAAATCCAAACTATAGACAGAGAGTATGCCTCCTCAGCTTACTGCTATATCTGGTCTTTCACAGATCAGCCCTTTAGATATGTAATCGTGTTATCCCATTCGTTTTCAAGATACCGATTGAACTGAGTCATGGATATGAATCAACTTGTTCAATTGTTTCTCAGTATGCGATGTCATGAGGACTAAACAGACACACAACTGATATAGATCCCGATTAATCTTATAACAGTTCGGTCCAGGCTGGCCAGCACTTTGTCGTCAATCAATCACTGAGGGGCCCACTGATATCGCATGTTCATTTTAGAACACGAAACGAATAAACTTTGACTATATAACCTGACCATAATCATTGAATAAGTATCCAGCAATATTCCTTTTTCGTCCAGTTACGGTCGATAAAGAATATACCTAAACGCCTACCAAATCATATTCCAGATTCCTATATCTCCGCTTTAAGAACAACAGATACTATCATCTTAGAATTACTTTTGATTGTCATCCATGAAGTAATCTCTAAGTATGTTGGGTCTCCAATATTCTCTATATCTATCTCCATAGATATCCACGAACACTCATGAAAATAACTGTATTCATACATATCTATCTCCATAGATATCCATTATACTTCATGACAGTCTTAGTTCACTACCCGCTTCCAAAAGTACGATCGACTGTGGAGATTTTGTATATTTAAGTTGCATACTGTATGCCATGCCTTATCTCCATAAGCATCAACTTTAATATCCTGGAAGTCAAACATGCAAATAACATAACAATATGGCCATCCAAATTAGCAGTTCTCTAACTCCATGAATACTCGCTATTATCCATCAACCAATTGAGTCACACATATTGTTTAATGTTTATAATGTATACTATCTCTGTGTTGTATACTTATTGTCTCATGCCAATGTCTCCACATTCTAGCAATCCCTTAATCTCCATTAAGTGTATTATGTATTTGAAGTTCTATTGAAACCGTAACAATAACGTGAATCAACCGTTTCCTGAATTCAAATCCCATAAGATTTCTTTATCTCTGAAAGATTATGTATTTAAATCCTTTTAAGATTCTTTAGACTCCTCAGTCAAGCTTATAGTGATCAGCTTAGTCTAAAGTATCCCATGACAGTCATGCTTGGATATATGTATCATTTCACTAATTGATCAGTAGGGACTACTTCTCAAGGGTCATCAATATGCATGAATCTCCATTCATCATACCTGATACGTATATCTGATTTAAATCACAAAATTCCATTTCCTTAATTATCTCATTCGTGTTATACACATACATTCCCAATATTACTCTTAATATCAGAATATATTGTATCTGCTAATATTTCTTGTATTGCTCCTAATATCAAGAACATATTTATGATGTCAAACATCTCGGAACCTTTTAAGAATATATTAATGATTCCCTATCATATAGTTCATTAACCACAAGTACTCTATCTTTTATAAAATTCTGATATTATCAGTTTGTCCCTTTCCATATATATCAGACACGACTTTCGGGTCTATGGATTTCATTTTAGATAGTGGAATATGAAAATTCCATTCTTGGACTTCCTTTATTTTGAATTCCTTCAAAATATCCAAGTGTACTTTATTACCTTATCCATTATATATCCTAGTATTAATATACTGATATATTTCAGAACCTCAGACCATTTCATAATTTATTTCCATAATCATGAAATTTACTTTCAACATAGAAGTGCAAATGTCTCTTACATTTCATAAATCTTTAATAACTTCAATTCTCAAGTTAGATTCTCCAATCTACTACTTCGAGATATTAAGTCATTCCAAGAGTTTATCACTTTATGTGGTTATCATGCTCCCACTGACTTTTGACATATTTCTTAAATTCATTTTCATGAATTAAGTTTATCAGAATTCCTGAATTGTCCCACAATTACTCCCACTGTCTTCTTTCAAGTTCTAAACTTGGAAAGATATCCTTTTCCTTTTATGGAAAGATTTAGTGAGAAATCTTGTATATTTGCTCCCACTGTTTTCCAGACTCCTGATCTGTTCTCAAACTTAGAAGAATCACCTTCTTATAGTCTTAGAACTAGATAGATCCAAAAACATGATGTGTAACGATCCAAGATCTAATTCTGATATTTATAGTATGTCAAGATATTGCTTATCCAATAAGCTTCTATCTTACTATCTATAACAATCTATTCTAGTTCATTTCTCCAGATCATCCGATGATATGAACATGTGTACATTCTGAGTCCCATACCTCAGTTGCCATAAATAGATTTTATTATTATCTATTTAATAAGGTAAAGTCTTACTCATTTCTACCTTAGTTCTTTGAGTTACGACTTGATTACACAACGGAAGTTATAGTAATCCCCTTATTTCCTTAAATAGAAATAATCTTATGTCAATCTTCATACATCTCATGTAACATGTCAGCGTTGTCTACCAAGTGTCAAGTTACTGACTTTTATTTTGAGAATTTATTACTGCTCCCACTGTCATCTTGAAGTTTCTGTTCTTTGACTTAGAAGTATCACCTTCACAGAGTCAACAACAGGCAAGTCTCAGACGTGTTATGGCAATAATCATTTCTGATCTAACTGTATGAGAACCTTTCCAATTTCAAGTCTAGATGAAATGTTCATTTCTCAAAATGTGCTCCCATTATCCTTTTGAACTATGAGTATCTTATTTCGAGGAATCACCCAACAAAACGTATACTTATATCCAAAGGATAGATCGGGCAGCTTTGGATAGTTCATGACTTGTCCATCTTGATCTTCACAAGATCTCATGACCCATGAATGTTCAAGGATATTTCCTTTGATTAGCATGACTTAGTTCTGTTTTAGAAACATCTGTATCTCATACATTTTCTATTTTGGATAAGACAATCTTGTGTGAAAGAGCAAGTCAACCCTTATTGACTTTACGATCTCAGAAATCGTAGATGTGTTGTTTGGAGTTATAGAGTTTTCATGAATATTAAATATCTTAACTCTTTAAGACTTGTGTTCTCAACATTCTTTTCATGAAACTTTCTAATTTTAGAAACTTGTCATTTTCATAAATTACAACTTTCTTTTGACTCATTTCAAGACTTAGATTTAATATGACTTGAGTCTTCAAGACTTAAACATATTTCGTCATCTAAGACTTAGATTATGTTCATCAAGCTTGTGTTTCATAAAGATTCATCTTTACACAAGTCTTATGACTTAATCTTAGACTTATTACACTTAACCACCTTAAGTATTCGTAATTTATATCTTATCCAACTTTTTGGATACTTGAGTCAATGCACAGGTATATGTATATATATAGTTATAGGATTTGAGATGAACGCAATCGTAAATCAAATAATAACTTTTATTTCATAAATAAATATTCCTAATAACATATGTTCTTAACAAAAATATCAAATAATCAAACTAGAAATGAAACTATGCTCAAACTATGATCTAATCATCCTTCGCTTGAGTAGTCACGATCTCAAACTCCATACCAGCTTCTCCTTACCTTTTGCAACTGCAAAAGACACAACTGGACGTTAGTCCCTAGTTATGCGTAAGGACGAATAGGAAGTTTTCAGTTTCGATTATTTGCGTACCTGAGCTCGAGGCGTCTGACACCTCAGCTGGTTTCTTAACCAGCTTGAACTTCCAATACGTACCATCGGACCTTGGTCCTTTGATGCTCAACACTTGCCTCTCTCTTCTTTCTCGTTCCTTTTTCGCAGCAATGATCTGATCATCCTCTTTTCTGAGTAGGCTGATCATGTGGTTCCAGCTAAGGGCCTTCACCTTGCCCGTTTCATGTAGCTCTAATACTAGATCTATGAAAGGCAGAGGGAGAAGGTCAAGAATCATAGGCACAAGCAAGTTCCGGTCGAAATTCTTGTCCATGTATTCTAGCTGGTTAACATGGCAAGTCAACTTCATAATGTAGTTACTCATGTTACCACCTTCGGGCAGTTCAATAAACCGCAGCTCACGAATGAGTCTAGTCCACTCAAGAATCTCATTTGGTGAATGAAGACTCCTCTTCTTTGTAGCGTCAAATATCATTTTCGCATAGTTTTCACCTTTCTTGAAAAGCTTGTTTGCTTCTTCTGAGAATCTTGGTGGTACATTACCATAGAAAGAAATCTAGCACAGACAATCAACAGCAGTTAGTAACATTTAATAAAATACCTTGAAATAAATTTACCTTTTAATTTACTAAGGCTAGAATCCAGGTTGTTCACTATATATAAGAGGGATGCCGTAGTATATATATGACCCGTTAGGTAGGCTGAAAACGAAGCCGATTTCATCTTATGAAACTTCTAGATTTTGAGACTCCTTACTTTAAGGGCATGTTTATAGTCTCTAACGCCACTTGCATTATGGCAGGGATGCCGTGGACCATAACCAAGTTGTGAACTTAACCATGCAAATTTCATATAGATACATTTATCTCTAATTATAACCTTACTTAATGTGCCGCTTAACCAGACACGCTCCATTAACAAGTTTATAACAATAAATTATCTCATCAACTGACTATCCTAATTTCAATTAATGTGCCGCTTAACCAGACACGCTCCATTAATAAATTATATATCATTGATGGTTCCATTTCATGGGTTTGCGTTACTTTCACGTTTTAACCTATGTGTATCTAAACAGGATTTTGTATTAGATATAGGTTTCTGGTTTTATACTTTTATACCTTGTATAAATCGATTATGTTGAACCCTTTCGATAACTCTCCCTCGTAACATGTTGGTGGATGGGGAAGCAACGCAATGGCATTTTAAAAGCACATCCCAA
>JARQSU010002266.1:0-12070 GCA_030142265.1 Calameuta filiformis
CCAGGTGCCGTCCTAATCTTAAAAGTCCTAAGTGCTCCGGCGACCTCCCTCTCGGTGAAGGGAGACGAATCGCCGGTTTCGGGCATTTCCCTTGCCCGATCCCTAATCTCACGCTGCTCAGGCGTGTCCTCTTGCTCCCGATCATCCGGGACGTGAGCATCCAGGAGGGTGCTGGCGGTATCCTCCATACTAATCGTTGAGCCGTCGCCACGCCTGGGGGATGCTGATCACCCTCTCAACGCGGAGCTTGCCCGCCTGGTGCTTGTAATCGAAGCCCCAGGGTTCCCCGTTGCCGTGCGACGCACCGAACTCCCTCCAGCTAGCGAGCTTCGCCCTCCTCACCTCCCTGCCGTACTCTCGCAGCAGTCTGCGGTAAGTCAACATTCTGGACAGGCGGGAGGTCTCGTCTCGCTCCCTCTGAAACTCGCGTCGCGCCCTATACACTGTCTTCTTGCGAGCGGTGAGATCGCGAGTCCACCACGGGTTGGACTTCCTAAACGCGCGTTTTTTAGGCATCGGCGCCTTGCAGGCCTCCCTGAGAATGACCTCGAGTGTCTCTGCCACCCTAACGACGTCGTTGCGAGACGCCAGCGGTAGCGCCTCCAGCCTCGACCCCGAGAGGTCTTTCAAGCTCCGGACAAACAGGTCCCAATCGGCACGACGAACGTCGAACCTATTGTTCCCTGCAGACCCATCACTGCCTGCAACCTTTGGCACCCTCAGCTGACGTCGATCGACTTGTGGTCGCTTGTCGCCCACCCCTCCCTCACTCTCCACTCGCCAACAAACTGGCTCATGGAAGGCGAAACCAGGTTCACGTCGATGAACGACGATTTCCCGGTCACCATGAAGGTGGGTGGCTGACCCGCGATGTTCACAACCTGTAACCTAAACGAACGGATCAATGATTCAAATTTCTCCCCCCTTTCATCGGTGCTCTGAGGACCCCAGAGTGACGACCTAGCATTGGCATCTACCGCGATCACGAGTCTCTCCCCCCTCAGAGCATGTAGCACCACCTCGAGGTGTCTGAGGTGCCTCTCAATGTCGTCAGAGTACTGAAAATAAGACGAGACGACGTAGAATGAGAAGCCGGGGGCCAGGATCTCCGCGCACGCGCAGTGCGGAGAGCTGCGCTGCGAGACGAGAACGATCCCGAAGCTACGGTTACAGGCTGCCACCACCGCCCACGGGTAATGCGTGCCGTCGGCGGCCGACCTCATTCCCGTACCTAATCCGTCGAATGCGTAGCCCGCGCCCCGCTTTCGAACGTACAGCTCCTGAACGAGCAGCACGTCCAGTCGCTTGCTGGCTATGAGTTCACGCACCTCACCCGTAACCACAGCCGAACAACGCATGTTCAACTGCAGTATTCTAACACCCGTAGTAGTTCCGGACGCCCTCTGTCTAACGACCGTGCATGACGACGCGGGTGCGAGGGCCGACACCTTTTTGGACGCGGAGGTAACGGACGGCGGCGCTGGGGTTTGGCGCGGGTTCGCGGTGCTAATTTTCGCGGTCGCGGATCTAAGTTGCCTAACCATAACCTCCGAGGCACCTACGCATGTACCGAGAGGTCCCGAGACCTCGTCTATCCTAGTCAAAACGACGCGAGCAACCCGGATGTTGCTTTCTTGGGACCGTGCCCCGCGGGTGCTGCCGGGCACGGCACGGTGAGGCGCTACCGACGAGACGGAGGCTGCCGCCGAGCGCGTAACCCTAAGAGCACGCAACCCGACGACGGGGCCTTCCCCGACCTCCCTACTAGCGGGCCCACCTGGCTGAAGGCGCGATGCCAGGCGGGGACTCCTCGTCACCTTTTGAATAAAAGAAAGCATTGGGATTCCCACGAGTAATGCGGAACTAAACGTCGAGCGCCGCAGAGCCGCATTGCGGCGCCAAGCCTACTTACACCGGGGGGTCAGCAGGTACCCCGGGTCGGACCGTTCGCGACTGCGTTCGCTTTTCCCGTCCCGGAGCCATGCATCGCACAGGCACGGCACCTACACCAGCGATTCGGGACGTTCTACCCGTCTAAACCTACACTAGAGGTCCCTAAGCTAACTGAATATGGAAACCCACCTGAAAATAAAGAAAAAAATTAAAACCTGCAAAAGAAAGAAAGATTAGAAGCTGAAAAGAAAAGAAAGATTAACCCTGAAAGAAAGAAAGCGCTTCAGCGCAGGAATTTCAAAACTTGGCGCCCGCTGCGGGCCGAACGCGGTTCGGGGTTCCCACAAGAGGTGCGCCAAGTAAGGTCTGAGCACGAAGGATCGCAGACGCGAGATCGTTGCCCGCGCTGGGTCACCGAGCCCGTCCCCTCGTCATTATTGGTTTGGGCCCCGAAAACCCACGAGCCGTAGGATCAGCGGGCCCATCCCTTCATTCCTCGTCATTTTCGACTTATTTTAACTCATTATCCGTGGGCCCAGAGAACACACAGACGCGAGACCATTTCCTCGCCGGGTCCACAGGCCCACACCTTATTCGTCGTTTTCGACTCATTATAATTCATTATCCGTGGGCCCAGAGAATACACAAACGCGAGACTATTGGCTCGCCGCGTCCATAGGCCCACACATTATTCATCATTTTCGACTCATTATCCGTGGGCACAGAGAACACACAGGCGCGAGACCATTGGCTCGCCGGGTCCACAGGCCCACCCCTTTATACTTCGTTCTAACTTCGGCCCAGGAAACGCACAGCGCATGCACGCCGAAGACGCTCGCACTGGGTTGACGGGCCAAGGAACGCATCTTGAGGAGACATAGACGCTACTCGTTGCTCACGTTCATTCCCCAGGCGCATCCCTTTGTAAATCAAAGCTTATAACTACGGGCCCGGAAACACACAGTACGACCATTGGCTCGCACCGGTTTTACGGGCCCGTTTCTTTTAATCGTTCAAATAAAATCGTTCGAAAAAAGCTCTCATTCTGACTTTATATATTCATTATACCCTCAATTCATTATCGGAGTCCAGAAAACACACAGGCACCACTCTTCGCTCGCCACCTGAGTCCCCGGACTCACTCCCGTCTGCCATTTGCTTCCCCGAGCGTTAAGGTACTAGGGGCCCATCACCTCGACAAGGTTGCAGACATAGATGGGGACAGAACAACAACAGTAAACATGCGTTCATCTGCAGCAAAGTGTATGTCATCTGTGAGCCGAATTAAGACAGTTTCAGTACATAACCCAGTCCTATAGGCAGATCAAATCCTCCATGCGTTTCCAGATAATCGGACATTTGGATACGGACTATTCTTTCCAACGGTTTAGACAAGCTACAGAGAAGCGCAATTCGTAGCAAGTCCGAGAGCACAGATAGCACTCCCTGGCCCTTTGGAATAGGACGAATAGAGGACTGTTGCCACAGATCAGGAAAGACCGAATCCATTAAAGATCGATTATAGATTTCAAGAAGAATTGGAAAAACTCCTTCAAGTACTGGTTTGATGTGGCCCATCGGAAGATGATCTGGCCCCATAACAACTGAGTCAAGATCTTTTAAAGCTTTTTCTAGATCAATGGTTCGTATATATTTGAAATAGAATCTGTCATCTCGAAAATCTTCAGTAGGTTGAGAGATCGTACTTAATAAGGACTCAAGAACAAACGTTTGCGAGAGGACTCTATGAAGCCCAATCTCCGAAAATGACTCCTCATAGTACGTGGCTCACGCGTTCCAGAAAGAAGAGTACGATTGTACTCATTTTTCTTGAGTCTAACTAGCGCTTGAGTTTTATTTCGCTGTATTTTATACAGTAGAAAGTCGTGAGCCTCTTGAGTACGAGTAAATCGTCGGTGGAGTAGATTTCTATACTGATCGCAGCTTTTATTTCTTCGTTCATCCAGGGAGCAGGCGAACGGCGCGTAATGAACGAACGCCAACTGTGACAACTCATCCAAGGTCTCTTCAAGATTTGTATTCAAAAGTTGTTCTTGTGAATTTACAGAAATAGTAGAAACAAAGGCTGTTAAGTCGAAACTGCAATCAAATCTCGCTAGGAGGGCAGAGTGATCAACAAATTTTACATCACGATATGTGACCCTTTGCGGAGCAATAGAGAGAGGTTTAACCCTATAAACGATCCATATCAGATCATGGGCTGACATCAAAGGAACCGAGATCTGTCCAAAAGTACTGACCTTGGAGGAGTTATCCACCATACATAAGTCCAACCAAGTGTGTGAGTTTTGCAAATGGTGTGTTGCTGCATGCTAGACTAGATGGAGATTATTACAGTCAATGAACGAGTGCATGTAGGAGCTGTCATACGTGGGAACAAGAAGATCAGCATTAAAAACACCAAGAATTATAGTATTTGAGTAAGACGATGAGCAAGAAGTAAAAGTCGATTCAAACTCAGTAGAGAAACCAACCTTCGGAGGGCGATAGACGGATACTACAGGCACTCGCGTAACACCAGGACAATTTACATCAAGAAATATATATTCAGGCCGAGAACAATACTCTCCAGCTGAAATCGTTACGACAGAGGCAGTTAATGAATTATGAGTATATATCACGACGCCACCCCCACCCTTTCCAATGGGATCGCAACGAAAAATATTATAGCCAGGAAGATCTGCCACACAGTCCGGTATATGAGGTTTCAACCAGGATTCTGACATAGCAACAATGTGATAAAAATTGTAATGAAAATAGTTCCGAAACTCATCAATATGCGCGTTAACGATTGAGCATTAAGATGACATATTTTTAAACCATTCGATGAGTCTTGAATAAGCGTGGACCAAGATGTAGAGGGTAGTCATGAAGCATTTATTTTCTCCAAGTCATCAACAAGATCGATATGGGAAGATGAAGAAGATCCATTCTTCCTGACAAAGATATTCCCACGACGAGTCCAGACACGTAAATTTCCGCAGGACTTAGCTCGAGCTCGAGCAAGCGCAAGTAGGTTGAGCTCAGTTGCAGAAAGTCTTTCATTTATTCTGATGACGTCAGAAGCAAGAAGAACAGGTTTCTTCCTCTTGTGTTGAATCCAGGCATCCTTCTAGCAGAAGACCGACCAGATTTCATCTGGAGACGATAGGCATCAACAATATCACCGGGTATAACTGCAAGGTCAATTACTTCAGCCACCTTCTTGATTAAGTCAACAAGAGGCAGCTCTGGGCATTTCGGTAGACCAGAAATAATAATCTCGTCCTTGTGTACCTGTTGAGAGAGCTGTTCAACTTGTCGATCAAGCGCGGCACATTCAGTGCAAGGCCCCTGTGATGTACTACCACTGTGCGATCGGTTTTCTAATTCATCCAAACGAATAGAGAGTGCTACATTAGAATTCTTTGGTGTCTGGCATTTGACCTTTAAAGTTGACAAGTCCCTTGTTATGTTGTTAACAGCAGTAGATATGCTCTCGGATGTAGTCGATAGTCGCTCCACCATACCAACCACCATACCATCCATCACAATAAGTTTTTCTTTTATTGCTGATAGGTCTTTTAATTGTTCACAGACTTGATGCAGGACAGTAGTCATAGACGCTAGGTCGGTGGACGAACTAGAATTCGGAGGCAGAGAGACTGATGAACGATCCATACTTTCGTTTTTTTGGTCAAGATACTCAGACAAAACTGATGATTCAGTGCCACTGCTACTTAGTATAAAGGTATCCGTGAGCAGGGATGGTTCCTGTGCAGGATGCGTTGTTTTACATGCAGTGCATATAAATTGTTCAGCTGAGGATCCACTACGTAGGACACATCTAAGGTGACCAATTTTTTCACATCCAAAGCCAATGCATTTAAGACTCTTTTCAGAGCACATATACCGCTTGCAGGCAAAACAGTTTACTCTAGTCATAGAGGAGAGCGGTAACAAACAATGTGTAGATGTCAGTAAGTCCCACACGTTGATAAGGTAGAGTATCAATCTTAACAGGCGTCAAGTGACAGTATACCGCCTTGATGTAAATAAACAAAAAGCACCAGTTGACAGGAACTTTGAATACCAAATGTCATAATATCAATAACACTTTTTAGATTTGAGGCAACCGTTTGGCTTGGAAATGGCAATCTGGAACTGGATCTACGCATGTAACGCACTGGAAAAACTGCAGTTCAAGAGATGCACTGATTTCAAGAACAACAAGAAGTTATAAAGTGTCCGAAGTGTTTGTGTTGATATTTCCGTATCACAGTGATCAAAACGCACCGTGCATAAGCAATTTAAGACTCAAATCAGACTACACTGTCGGCAGCTCCAAGTCAGCAAACACCATTTAAAATTTCCGGAAGACGAAAACAGCACTCCATTGCATTATACAGTCATTCGAGACACTTCACTTGCACAACAAACCGCGCCATAAGAGGCAGAAACAGGCACAACGTTTAACAATTTTTGAGAAAAATTTAAAAGAGCCCACAAACTAGCAACTTAACTTAGCGGCCATATTGGAGCCATTCTCAGGGATGATGCAAGAGAGACCAAACTCCACACACATCCACTCGAGGTCAATGGCTAACGATGGAAATAGGTGGCGCTGACATCCAATCAACTTCCCGATCAACCCTAGAAGAAGGGTACAAGGGGAACCATTGACACGGAAGAAGGGAAGAGATGATGAAGTAAAAACATGATAAGCATCCACTGAAGGTCAAGGGCAAAAGATGGAATCATGTAGCGCACATATCCAAGCAGGTTTTACAACAACCCTAGAAGAAGGGTTTAAGGGGAACCATTGATTCCAAGAAGGGGTGTACCAGGGTCAATGAAACCTGGTACACACCAAATAGAGATCGAAGCCAGTAATTGGAATTTGGTGACAACCCAAGACCACCACCCACGGAGGAGAGGGGGTCAAACAAGTCGGTAGCAGCGGGGTCCATCAAAGCGGGACCTGCCACAAACAGGGGAGATAGAAGGGTGACCTTGAGGGACAAGAAGATCAACCAATAGGGAAAACATCCGAATGACCTTGGGAGGTCATATCGTCATTTGGAAAGCAAGCTTATGGAGATATACTACTTCAAGGTAAACTCAAGGGCAACCAAACCTTAGTTAATAAGTTTTGTAATATTGTTAACCATAAGATAGTTGAATAGTCGGACAGAACCCCGAGTGGGGGAAGAGTAGTATATAAGGCGCGCGATCGCCGTAAGACGGCAGTATCATTCCAACCGATACATTGTACAGTAGATGAAGTAAGAATAAAGTGAATTAACAAAAATATTACAAAAAGTGTGATCACCTTCATTCATCCTTGAAAGTGTCAAGTACGGTAGTTAACCAAGAAAAGCGGCACCCTGAAGGACACAGGGATAGTGCATCGAGAGAACAAGCATCAAAGAGTACCAAGCACCAGGATTGGAAGTACTCCAAGGTTCACTTAAGGGATTAAGGGCCTGGTCAAGGAACACTGACCTGCCGATTGGGTCATAAAAGCATCGGCTGGCGACCGTAAGCATGAACCAGTGATATCCTACGAAGGCACCGTATGGATAAGTCCAGCTCGTGGCGACCACGAAACTGCAAGTAAGAGACCTGGGGGCGACCGGAAGCACAGGGCGGCAGGGTCCACAGCATCGGGTCTTTCCACCGCACTGAGAACATCGGGGACAAGGTCCCCCAAAGGGGTAAAGAGGATGGCAGCTGAGCCGTCGATTATACTTGGCGATCACCATAGAACCCCACCCCGGGCAACGGTTACAAGGTTAGGTTGTAACCGTTGATGGGCAGTCCTTCCGTATATGGATCCCCAATTCCTGTGAGGTATCCTCGGTATGTTGCCTCTCCCCGGCCCAAGGACTAGATTCGGTATCGTTGTGTGGTATTCGAATTTCTGAACTCCCTTTAAAGTGTCCAGCCGACCAGCCGATGGTCCCACGTCAGCAGCGTGGTCGCTAGCTTATTTATCCCCACCAATAAGCAAGGTAAATGTAGTGAGTCAGCCTTCCGTATTCCTTCGCTTGAATCACTGTTCAACGGCACCTTATTCAGGTTAACCTCAAGTTTCTTTCTTTCGCAGGTACAGCGACAGCAGCACACCATCCAGCAGCAGACAGGTAAGTATACACTAATTCTCTTTAAAGAAATTAATGTTCCTTTATTTTCAGATGTCCAGCAATCACTTCACTTCACGTCGTTCCAGTCATCAGGTAAGAATGCAATCACCAATTCTATTTAAAAAATGGACATTCTCCCGCCGAGCCTTCCCAGACGTCCTTAATATTCGTTTAACCGAAAAGCCTCTTCCAATTTGACGATTCTTTTTCCAGCTGCAGATGAGAACCACCTTATCAAAAAAAAAACAGTAAATTTCGCAATAAAATCCACCCTAGTCCACTTTGGATAATGCCCCACAAAAGGTGCAACGAAATAAACACATAGGTTTAATTTTCACAAAAAACACAATAACTTGATTATTGAACAGTACCACGTGGATGTACAACTTGCTGAAATTATTATTCCGCTAACAATCGCACGTTTTCGATTCCTATAGGATACACGGCGAACTAGCCTTCCGGCGCGCTCGAATAGGACTGAACTCTCAATCGAGGTTGGCGCTCGCTTTTATAGCAACGGAAGGGTACCCCTCACGCGCCCCCACCACCTCTAAATCGGACATCAAAACTTATAAACTAATAATTATAAATAATTATCATAAGTTATACAATAGTTCCAATATACTATTAAAGTATACTGCGAACATTGTTGATGACGTGAGATTGTAAATAAAGAACTTATGTGTAGCCTACTTATTTTGTTTAATTACTATTTAAAATAAACAAAGTAGGTATGACAATTGTTAATTAGACCAGCTGATCATACTGCGATCCTTATATCTAACCTAACTAACTTATTTAAGAAATAACACATATTGTTTAAACAACGCTTAACTATGCTATTAAACAATAATAAAAAGTTGACCTGTTGGTTCCTTAGAAACTCATGACTAATGAATCCATTCCTAGTATTGACTTTTTCCCGTTTTTGGCAAGTCCTGCAATGGAAAATTCCCAACCGTTTTTTTCCAGAAAAAGCCGGATCAGGTAACACAGAATTCTTATAATTAAGTATTAATCGAACTCTGACCCAACGCAAAATCCTCAACTAGCCTATCGGACATAGCTGACGTATATTTATCTTTCCGTACGTAGATTATTATAAATAATTTACGTGTCTGGTCAGCAAAACTCTTAAGAACAATAACATCTACTTCCGGCCTTTCGCCCAGGTAAGTCAATTATTATTCTAAATATCACATGAGCGTTATAAACTTCCCCTTGTGTCTAGTTTTGCCTGCCTACATACTTGGGTTATTTTAATATTAATTATTAGTTAGGTTAGGTTTTAACCGTTTTCTGGCTGTTGTCCATTAAATAACTATTTAAAGCTATTTGCCATTCGCAGGTGTTATTGTCTTCCCTTTGATGAGTCCTCTTTAAACGAAACACCTCCAGGAACACGCACGACTCACGGTTCGATGTAAACGGTCGCCAGCTTATTTCACTTTCTAACAGGCAAGGAATTATCCGAGCCAGCCATCACTCCTTGAATCCTGGTCCTTAATTCCTTCAGTTGGTCACTTGTCAAGTTAAACCACACCTCGGAGCTGTCTTTCGTAGTAGATAATCACTTCCTAGTAATTAATCTTCTAATTATATTTCGCCTTTTCAGGTATTCCAGGATCTTGCACAGTAGTTCATCCGGTACGTTCCAATATTCTCTAAACCAATATTCAATTGATTCACTCTTTTTCTTCTCTTTTCAGGTTTTCAGGGTTTCTAGATGTAGCAGCACTTCAGATAAGTAGACATAAATTCTTTAAAATTTATCCCTTTCTTTTTGTTTCAGGTTTCCAGATGAATCAGTTTCTACAACTTCAGGTGTGTATAAATACAAGCTAATTCTATTACGATTCAGCCCACCTGTCACTAACTAGTCACTAACTCCCTTAGACAAACCTTAATTTTCTCAGAATGGTAATTAAACCAATCTATGGATGTTGCTTACGGCTGTTCGGTTTGTCTATCAATTAAAAAAAAAAAACTCTCCTAAAATTCCTTGTTTTAGGTAGGGAATAGTGAAATAATCACTTCACCAGTTTATCAGAAACTGAAATATTTATTAATGAATTATTTATAATAATTCCGGGTATCGGTACTAATAATACGCGACCCGTTTGTATGTTATAGCGGTAATCAACGAAACGCACTCTGGACGCTGTCATGACGGACTGAACTCATGAGCTGTTGCGGCTCCTCCTTGGACAGGTAAGTAGGGGTACCCCTTACGCGCCACCACCACTTTAAAAAAACATTACAGCTCTTATTATATAATGCTATCATCATAAATTCTTATGTTACTATCTTAGTCTAGACCAATAAGACACAATGAGTATTTTTTTTCTAATCGCTATTCATTATCATAATTTTTATCTCCTTTATAAAATTATTATTTAAATAAATTTATCCAATATTTCTTTTGCTGGTATTTGTTATTTATCCTCTTAGATCCTATAATGACCACTCATTCATGGCTTTCTCATTTATTCTCGAAATGTGTTAATTAACATAAACAAATTATGTTGCAAATCACCCCTTATTGGTAAAACTAGCATCCCTCACTCGTGTTTACTCAATAACTTAAAAATCCAGTTTTACTAGAGTCTTTGTTGAGTTATCCAAATTTTTGTCTTTGAAAACTTTCCACCGAACTTTGACAGTTTTTTTCCGGTTTAAACCAGTTCACCCAACCACAAAACTGTTTAATGAATTCGCAGATTTGATGTTTCCCAATTTTAACATTCTCCTTATATCCTTTCATTCCTAAGATGAACTTCTATTTGTTTGTACATTTTTTTATTTAAATAAATCAAAAATTAAGCACTTCAAAATTTTTTGAAACAATGAGAACCATGAATATGTCCTCTGCCGAAATAATTTACTCTTTTTCTTGACCTCAAAATGAATATGATTATAACCCCTGGATTCTTCCAAGACTTAAACCTTAAAACTCTTAAATTTTAATTATTTTTAACAATAATCCTAGAAATATTTATTCTTTAGCCTTATCCTATTAGCGTATCACAATCTTTTCCAGTTTGACCCCTTTATTTCTTATGTTATTAATAATTGCGTCTTTTCTGTCTTAATCCTGTTATATCCGGTTATGCAATAACACTTCGTGTTTATTGAGGTTTTCTTGCCATCTCAACCCCTTTCCTTATCAAATGAGTTCTCTGAACTACCAATGACCACAATATCCACTTTTTGTTAAACTATTTGAAAAACTCATCTACGCAACACCTTTTCTTTTGTTGTGTCTTTCTTGGCTCACATTATTCTAACACGTTAATAACCTTCATTAAACGCATTAATGATCGTTCTTATCAGAATCATTCATGATAACAAAGCTTTCATTCTCTCCCTTACTTACTCACTATTTGATCATTTTACACCCGCCTGAATGCATGTATCTATTTCTCTCACATTCCTCATACGTAGATGAACCTCAGAATCCTTATTTTTATGCTCATTGTTCTTAACAATATTTCTTATTTAATCAAGTATTTTCCTTGTTTTTCCTTGCACCAACCCTATCTCTTCTATCCCCTTTGACTCACCAATGAACCTTCATAGGGACCTATACCTCTTTATTATCCGCCACAATAAAACTTCCCTATTATGCTTTAAACGTACTCTTGCTCTTTCATTTAGCAATCTACATCTCCTTTATCGATACCAATGATTTTTATTTTCCTGATATCCGTTATACATCAAATCTTTTATATACGCTCCGTCAGGTTTTTTTTGTCTGTGGAACGTTTTTCGGTAGCAAGGTTGTAACCGTTTTGCGATGCCTGCCGATGCTAAAGTCTTGATCCCCTGTTACGTCCACGCGAAATTCCTATGTAGAAATTGATTGCACAATTCTAATTGGAGTCCGATTATTGAAGTAAATTCACCTGACGGTTTGGTACTTCCGCTCACGTTGGGCTCAGCATCACCGAGCCATTTGAAGGCGTGACGCTATGAGCCAGCTGAGGTTATTCGGAGCGCGTTGCGTCGAACACGTTATAGTACCGCGAGAA
>JARQSU010002267.1:0-11737 GCA_030142265.1 Calameuta filiformis
AGTGAAACATAAGAATTCACTACCGTGCACTAAAGCCTTCACTTTTCCCGGCGAAGGGGAAAGAGGGAGAGGTAACAATATATATGTCCGACCCGTATTCCCATTCAGCCTGGGCATACTCGTTATTACCTCGCGCGCTAGAATTATTTTCAACTCGATTCTCAGGGGCTTTCCCCGAACGCCGGCCTCGCTTAGTGAATTACCTGAATACGGTTTATTCCACCACTGACATGTCCGATTCGAACATACAGATTCCTGATGCGAATCGACGATTGTCGCTCGCGGTCGCGACTAACGGACGATAATCTGCTGTTTTGCCTTCCGTTTATGTTTATCGAAGAAGCGGTTCCGTGGTTCCAATTACGACACCGACATTGGCAAACGTGGAATGAGTTCGCTTACGATTTCCGGAAAGGATACTATCGCGAGGATTATCAGGATCGGTTACGCGAGTACTTAACCAAGCTACGGGTCTTGTTCGCGAGAATTACTCCGTACCTGACCGGCACCGAAGAACGTCGACTCGCGCATTCCGGACTCCGCGATGAGTATTGACAGTACATCCGTGCCTTCGATTACTTGAATATCGACGATTTAGAGCAACTCATTAGAGAATATGACGTAATTTTTAACTCGCGAAGACGCGAATTATCAACCGTGTGGCTCGAACAGTGCGTAGCGCCCGATCTACCATATAAGGGATCTAGAATACGTCGTAGCGACAATCGTCGACAAATCAGATGAACCTCCTGACTGAGGCTCAGAATAATGCGGATTATGTGATCGCGGATGCCAGTCAATCTTTCACGGCTGCCGAGCGAAATTATTCCGCTACTGAGAAAGAGTGCTTTGCCGTAGTATGGAGTATTAAGAAGTTCCTCTGTTACTTAGAGGGTTATCGTTTTAACGTTATCATAGATCATAGTAACCTTCGGTGGTTAGACCAACTGAAAAACTCTACTGGACGTTTAGCTCATTAGGGACTCGAATTATTAGAGTTCGATTTTAAGATAGTACATCGTAAAGGTGCACTTCATCACGTGCCCGATGCTTTGTCTAAAATGAACGAGTCCGGTCTAAAATCATCGAAGATCCAGCTTTCCGAGTTCCGACGGATCTGTTGTATATCTCGCGTTTTGAGATAGTTCAGAAATTTCCGTATCGATTTCCAAATTGGAAAATAGTGGACAACCGTTTATGCTTTTGTCGCCCAGCTCCAGCGTACGAGGAGCTAATCACAATAAAGTCCTTTCCGAAGGGCATGCAACTTCACAAGCAGAACACTTGGGCATAGAAAAAATATACCTGCGCCTAGCTCGATCTTATTACTGGCTGACTTTGCGTCCGGATATCGTTAAATTGGTACGCGTTTGTGATCGTTGTCAATGGTGCAAACCCGACCAAACCGCGTCTGCTCGACTCCTCGGTAATCGAGTCGCGGAGACTCCGTGGACGGTAGTAGATTCCGACGTCATGGGACCGTTCCCTCGGAGCAAAGCCGGAGCCGCGTATATTGTTGTGTTCTAAAACGTCTTCACGCACTGGATAGAATACCGCGTACTAAAGAAGACAAACGGCCCAGAGATCGCGAGTGTTTTCAAAGAGCTTGTATTAGCTAGATGGAGTACTGCGCAAGTTTTGCTTACAGACAATGGTACAGAGTACGTTAGTAACACGTTCAAAGACCAAACGCAGAAATATGGGATCACGCATACTAATATCCTACCGTATTATGCTCAAGTAAACCCCGTTGAGTGTATGAATTGAGTTCTCAAAACCATGTTAGTCACCTCCATTGACAAGGCCATCGCGAATGGGATAAACACCTTTATGATTTCGCTTTTGCTGTGAACACTGCTACGCATAGCTGTACCGGTTTTACACCTGCGTTTCTTAACTTCGGTCGCGAATTAGAATCCGTGAGCGCTCTAGGCCATCGAACCGCAAGATCCTAAAACGTGGACAGACAGGTTGCTCCGATTCGAGACACTTCGGGATCGTGCCCATCAAAAGGTAAGCGACGCACATCAGAAGCAAGCGAAATATTACAATCGTTATCATAGAGATGTTCAATTTCGTGTGGGCGACTAGGTCCTTAAAAAGCAGACCGCTCTCGTCCACTGCCTTAGGAGTATCGGCTAAATCAGTTTTAAAATTCGCAGGCCTGTTCACCAACTCAGAAGCGTTATCAGCGGTCGTATATAAGCTATGCGACAACACCGAAAAAGCAATGGGAAAGAGTCATATCAAGAACTTAAAAGCCTATCGCACATCCGCATGAAAAGCTCACCTCATGAATACTTGCGGTGATTGTTACAACCTGCCTTGCATGACTTGGGACTAATTTCTTATTTTGCTTTCCTTTTTTTGACTTTCTGCGTTTAGTTTCGTTCCGTTTTCGTCCCGTTTGCCGACATCCTCCTTTTTTCTCCTTTCCGCCCTTCCCTTTTCCTTTTGTTTCTTTTGTTTTTTTTCCTCCTTTCCTTTTCCGTTCTACCTTTAGGACGGGGATACTCCCCGAGAACGCCGTCATGGACCCACGGGTGCAAGTACGAAGGATGGCCCAATTGTGCAAGGAGAAAATCCGATTCTACCAAGCTACCAAGCAATGAGGGATCTGCTGACGACGTTCGCCGATGGACCCCTCCAGAACCCTAGCGAGGAATCGGAGCCCCAAATTCCCTCGTGGATCCCGACCTCAATGGGTGCCAAATCTACCTCCCTCTGGGAATGGACCCACTACCTCCACCCCTGGTCGCGCCGACGCCTCCCACGGGGAAAGGAATGGTGACATGGTTGTTCCTGGAAAATTAGTGCGGCTACTACACTAGTGTGAGCGATGCGTGAATGGGAACGTATGGATGATAGCCACTGTTCAGCAAGCAGTGGTTACCTTCGTGAGACTGTGTCGCGTATGTTTGTTGTGAGTGAAGAGAGGACGAGTGAAAGGAATGAATGAATGAGTAAGAGATAGAGAGAGAGAGAGAGTGTGAGACAACAGCGAATGAGAACCACGGATGATAGACGAGAGCGAAAGAGTTAAAGAAATAAACGAAAGTGCGAGTCGGATTCGAGTGTAAGTAGACGAAAACGAATGAAAGAGAGGGTAGGATAGGGTTTGGCCGGAGAAAGTAAAGGAAGGAGACCAGTAGCGAGTAAGTTTTGGAAGAAGCAGGTGTAAATGTGGAGCGAGAGGGATAGAGCGACAAGTATTGTAGTGAAGTGAATAAAAGGGCTAAACTCGAAGCGAATCGGGTGTTCCTTTTATCTTATTATTTTTGTTTTCTTGAGTCCCATGGAACCTTGGCGATAACACTAGGTTCTGCGATCTCTACACCGCCGGCGCCTGATTCGACGGACTCCCTAGCCACGAGCCAACCTCCGCCGAGGGCCCGGAATGCCGCTACGCCGACCCCACCGGGCCATTCGAGTAAGATCCCCCGGAGCTACTCACCGACAAAGAGGTCGCCGAATGCCAGAGAATCCGGCAGGCCCAATGGATTGGGCCCGTGGCCATCCACCAGGGTCGTCGAACCTCATCGCGTGGACGTGGACGTCTCCCCGAGACTCTTTCGTAATCTCCGCGACCCTGCGAGCGCATTTGGTTCGATCCTCGATTCCCTCCAGACTCTACCGGCCAAACGTTCCGTTGCCGTCCTTCCGCTTTCCTGATAGCGCATATGAGTGCGCCAGCTCCACCGCCTAGCGCTCCCTCTAGTCTGCCTCCCAGGGACTTTCTACTTCCGCTAACGGATCGCCTTCGTGGATCACGGCCACCGTCGCCCCACGCCTGCTGGAAATGTTGTAGTATGGAGCATTGGCACTCTGTAGCCGTCTGATTTTTTTATCCTGCTTCCGCCGGTTTTCTCCCAACACACTCACTGGATGCTCTGCTATTTGCGGTCTACAGAGTGACTACTTGCAGACACGTTGTCGCCACAAAGTGCCGAACATTGGTGAATGCACTTTAGATCCGTATTCAAAGTCCGTAGGTCTGACCAGGTCGAAATAATGTTGCACAATGACTTTGATTAATATATTGTCACAACTGTTTATTCACTTGGATACTTTCTACTACACTTATACTTGTTCGGGTTCTGGTTGATACTAAATTCCTGGTGGAATTGGCGCTCCTTTTATACTAATCGCCCCCATCAAGGGTTTTACATGACTATTGACTTATGCTAATACCTTATACTAGATTCAGATAATTTAGTGACGATGCTCCTTTGGGGTTCTATGTTGCTCAGCATTAGGTTTGACTTTCTCCGCTGACCTTGACATTGGAGAATCGGTCGTCTGTCATGCTCCGGTTGATCGCTGAGGGTCGATACCTAATGCGAAGGCTTGCCCTTGGGATTGTTTTCTTTTGTATCCAAAAGCGCTTGACCATCCCTCTCCCTTGAGGCCTTTCAATGGAGTTGGGTTGTGCTACAGTTGTCCTTTGGATGGTACCCCTATGTTGGATGACTTTTACAATGTTGTCACCAATTGTGGCTTATTTAAAATACTGAATCGTGTCTTCAGTTCGAAGGGCACGCGCCTGTAGGGCCTCGATGACGCCCTTCTATGGTATGGCCTTTGGAATCGTGTATAGCTAGTTGGGTAACCCTGGCGAGGTCGGTACCTAATACGGATTTCTAAGGTCCCTAGGAGAGTCTGCAATTTAAAGGGCATGCTTCTGTCTGCCCTTGGTGACGCCCTTCAATAGTGTGGCCTTCGGAAATGCTTGCTCCTTGTTGGGCGACCTTGGCCAACTTGGCATCCGATGTGGATTCCTAAGGTCCCTGCAGAGTGTCGGAAGCTTGAAAGGTATGCTCCTGTCTGTCCTTGGTGAGGCTTTTCAATGGTATGCTATCTTTCTCGCCTTTAGTTTTTCTGTGTTTTTTGGAGGGGTTTTTCCCCTGTTGCCGAGAACTTGATCTGCCTACAGGTGGACGGCCACAAGATTTCCGTTTGTGAACGTCTATTATCGTCCGCTAACATATCCGATTCTTTCGCTTATACTGCCTGATCCTTTTTTTGCTTTCTGTTTCGCATTCTTTTATCTCGACTCTCGAGTCTCTCTACGACGACTTAAGGGTATGAGACCAGGACGCCACCATTTTGGAGTTTGAGGATTCTTTGCGATTATGTTTGGCTGTGATTGCTGCATTTCTGAGACTATTTTGAGAGGGACGATCAAGGAGGGACCAGCATGACGTTTACACCTACCAAGATGTGCCCGCCTGTTCCGTCGACTTGAGTGTCGCCGGGATTCTGCTGTTACCGTCAAGCTGAGGAAGTGCTTACGCACACCCAACTGTTTTCTGTTGCTTGTTTCGAATCTATAGAGCGATGATCGTGATCAAGATTCTTATGTAAGTGATGAGAGGAAAGAATCCAGGTGTTTTAGAAATGATTTAGTTGACACCAATGAACGTTGCAAAATACGTGATATTTATTATGATGCAAAGTGTTTAACAATTGCACATTAACATGGACCCGTTGGATCTAGCTTGTGCCGCGAATTCTTATCCTTTAAGGACACGCGATGGTCGCTTCGCTATACGGTGTTGTGTTCGTGTGGGTGATATGTTTGCGTTGTTCGTGTTACAATGATTGAGTGTAAATGGTGTAAATTGTTGGGTATCTCTACCGTGTGTGTACAAGCAAACTTATATGATTATGTGTTATGGCAAAAAATATATGTATATAATATGTTAATATGATAATGATAACGTGATGGGCTCACCAATGGTGGTAAAAGAGGCATATGATAAGTTGGTTAAGATGAATTCCCGAAGAAACGTAAATAATCCTATTTCTAAAAGATGATTCTTGCCCCAGCCACTGAGGTGGGCACTGGCACTAATGCAATAGTCCGTACGATACAAGAACACTGAGTTCAGTAGATGATCTTGCAGAAAGAGTCTTGCTTCATACCTCGCGCTGGCATATAGTGTGAACGCGTGGCCTGCTACTCAGCGTTCTAGGAATTACCGATGTGCCGAAAAGAATTTACAGGTTGTATTTATTTGAGTAGATCCACTTTGGGATATAACAAAGGGATGTTAAAATCCCGGTTCGGTGCATTCCGGAGTCGCGGGACTACCGCGGATTGATTTTGGTTCCCACGGGCACGTACCTCGGGGTTCGTGGTCCTGAAGTTTTTTGGTTTTCACAAAGCTAAGCCACTCTTTCTCTTACACCCACTGGTGAGCATTAGTGGAACATTCCGTACGTAGACTGTTTCCATGGTCTTTATGCTATGGTTATTAATATCCTATGTCTAGGTTACACTATGAAGGAGCTGGGTGCTCGTAAGGACCGATTACATTGAATAATGTTGCTCGCAAAAGAATAGGGCAGGGGGAGGGTATTTGGCGGAAATTCGGGGATGCAGTTGCATCGGACGTAACACAAATATTTATATGTACTAATCAAATAAATATTTTGTATCCCAGTCAACGGATGAGTATCATAGAAGAATATCATACATCCGCTACGGGAGGACACAAAGGAATAACTAAAACTTATAAACGAATACGACAGTAATTTTTCTGGAACAATATGAAGGAAGATATACGAAAATATATTTTATCGTGCATTAGCTGTCAGAAGAAGAAGTTAGTATGAAATAAAATGCGTCAACCTATGGTTATCACCGATACGCCATTGAATACTTATGATAAGGTGACATTAGATATCGTCGGTTCTTTACCGGTCACTGCCTCGGAAAATTTTTATGTTCTAACTATGCAAGACGATCCATCAGAATATTCCATAGCAGTACCTTTAGAAGAATTGGATGCTATAACTGTAGCTGAAGCTTTCATTAATCATTGTATTTGTCAATTTGGATCGCCTCGAACGGTTCTTACAGATCAAGGTCGAAATTGTATTAGTTCGCTTATGTGAGAATTAATTAGAAGATTTCAAATAAAACAGCTCAAAACAACAGTATTTCATCCTCACTCGAACGGATCTTTAGAAAGGTCTCATCACATACTAGCCGAATATCTAAAACATTATGTAAACGAAAAAGAAAACTGGGATATATGGTTAGAAATAGCTATGTTTTCCTATAATATTAGCACTCATGAAACTGCAGGTTTAACTCTATTCGAATTTATGTACTGAAAACGAATACCTAGAAGAGTTAATGGATGATCTAGATCAAGTACATAAAATAGCTAGGAGAAATTTAAAAAAAAACTAAAAGGAAGTATAAAGAATATTATGATCGGAAAATAAATCCAAGGAAATTGTATTTTAGTTGTATTTATATAAGAAAATTTGTAGAGAGAAACCGTTATAATGAAATACGATAAGCAATATATAGGACCATACGAAATTATGAAAGTATATGAAAACGGAAATATCCAACTTAAGATATCTCAAAAGAAAACTAAAATCATTCATTCAAATCTGATCAAGGAGGCACACTAGTTAAATAAATCTTTTCCCAAGTCATCACGAAATAACTTTGTAATTTTATTTAATCCTTTGGCTACATTTGACGTATTAGTACGTCATGCATTTGTTTGGGCAAAGACGCACATGACGTTTAAAATTTTTTGTAATACTAACTGCCTAAAGTTATCTCAATATTATGTAGAAGTATATAAAATGAATAATACGAAATAAATTAATTATTGCATAAAATTTGCTATTCTTACTTGCTCACAAAATTAAATATGCTCCAAATGCAACAAAATTTTCAAATAAATGTGTACCCAAAGGGTTCATAGGAAACAATGGGATATTTTGAACCTCAAGAAATTTCTCACTGGCATCTAATTGAACAAGAAGAAATGTGGGAATAATTAGCCCAAGAAATATTCGACTTAAGAGAATAATTACGAAAAAGAATGAGATTAGAAAGATAATTACGGAAAAGAGCATATCGATCGCGTATGAGGAAAGAGTTAGATGATTTGTGGTTAGAGAATTTTAATGATTCACCACAGGACATATTCGATTTAAGATCATTATTTCTGGATGAAGAACTGATAAAAGAAAAACAAGAATTAAGAGTAGAGTGGGAAGGAATAATTAATGGTGATCAATACTGGGAACAAGAAATTATAAATTAAAAAAAAAGAGAGGAGACAAATATTTTAAAATATACGATAAATGTATGGTTATATTAAGATTTTTCTGTTACAAAATATATAATATCGCTTATACCATATTGATTGTAGATATTTGAAATTGTTTAAATGAATAAATTTTAAATCTTACAAGTATAAAATATTTACATTGTAACAAAAATGTTACAATGAACCCCTTCGCGCCTCCTGGCTCGACGTCCCCACAGGCATTTCAAAAAGAAATGTGGAAACCGATATTAGTACAGCCTGAACACTATCATGTCTACATTACACTATGCAAAAATATATTACATTAGTCTCAACAATTAAAAATAGATTTTTTTTCAGGACTGAATTATTGATTAAAATAAGAAAGATAAAATGGATCATGATCATTATCATAATAATATTTAAACCAAATATGAGAAAGATTGAGAAAATTTATTGTGTAAGGACAGTGAAGAGCGTTTCAGGAGCCTGGGCCTGGCCTAAATGGAAACTAGACATGCTTTGCGTGCACGAAATCAGGGCCTAGTCACGATTTCTGCCTGGGTAGTGGTACTTATTTCGAATAATTATTGGTGGAAGTCCAATGGCAAATCACTGGGAAAATTAAGTGATATTTTATACCATTTGAAATAAATGGAAAGAGAAGACAAAATTGAGGGGTACTTTAAAGTATTTGGTATAAATGGAAATGGAAAGGGGAAACATGTGATAAACTCAAATGGTACTTTTTATTGTCCACTTCAGTAGTAAAAGTCATTTTGAATTTCCAAATTTTTATTTCAGATTCGGATTCAATGATTCAAAGTACCTGTAAGTATGAAGTTTTAAACAAATCGGATTGTAATAAATGCTTTTCTTCCTGAGTTTGAAGAGGTGTTGACGCACGGCTATACCATGTTTCATAGGGTTTAAGGAAGAATAAAGTTCCGGATGTAAATAGTAAGATATGCAAAAATCCAGCACTTTTAGTTTAAAGATTCCGTGACTATGAAATTAATTTCTGTCCACAATAATGAGAGTATAAGATGCGACAGTATGGTTCATGCGGTCATGCCTTGAAATAAATCTGTTTGCTCCGATATTAGTAAAACGGACCTGTTAACTCAGAGGACGCCTTGAATGGACGATATTATTGGTACCAATAATTTTAAGCACTTAGTATAAATCCGTACTTATCATTATTCACATTTTACTGTTTCTCATTCCAAAAGCAGTGATTCCTTCAATAAAATCGGGAGACTCTAATCTTCGTAAAACTTCCTTAGCTTCATTACCATTGACGTTTAACAGAACTAATTTATCCCATTTCCGTACTAGCCGCTTAGTCGCTGTTATAGACTGGAAAAGACAAAATCAGAATTATGGTTATTAACCTAGCACAGTATATTTTAACGTTTATCAGTAGTGCAATTTTGTACGCTCCTTATGAGTGTACGAAATGTGAGGTAGGTAAGTGCTCGGAGCTGGCGGCTTGACTGATTTAGGCGACACAGGGTTAGATGGTAAAATAAAATAACAAAATTTATTAAATTATCGTTCACAGGTACAGCAGTTTCGGGATAAGTGTCGTTTACAATCGTTTAGTCTAATAGTCGGTATTGTAGGAAAGGATTGTCAAGGATGCGGCCTATGTTTGTTGTCTATTCCCTATCTCTCTCTGACCGGCCTGTGCGGAACAGAGAGGACTCCGGTGTTAGTCTGTTAGCCCTAAAGGCGCTCTGCCTATCTATTGGCTATGGCACTCTGTGCGACTTGACTAATCACGGCGCGGATAATCGACCAAAAGAAATATGGCGGCAACTGACGTTTCTGAGGTAGATCGCAGTGCTCTCCTCTAAACTTTGATTATCTTTCACTACACGATGAGCTCGGCGGAATAGCAACAGCTAGTATGCCGTAGTCTCTGACAAAATTCCGAACTAAGACTTTATGTACCGATGATGCTCTGTCCCCAATAGGCCTAAGTCGAGCGTAAATACTTGATCACGAATTTACTTGCTTGAATCTTTGACTCTTGACTTGAACAATTGCCTCACTAATTATTTCCCGTTTTCCTTGAGGGAATATTTGACTGCTTGCTTTGATTTGAAATGTCCTATTTAGCTAATAATCCTGCTATTTTGATTAGCGAGAAGCGCTAATCCTCTAGCGGATTAATTCTCTATTTTATTCCGCGGATTGACTTTCGGGAACTGTTTTTCATCTATCGGCTAGCATTGACATTAGCCGCGCGTCCTTATTGTCTGTTCGTCCCGGGTGCGCTCTCAGTACAGGCGTACTGAGAGATTGATCGTTTTGTCACGTTACAATATACATACATATATGGTTGAGTTGTTTAAAGTATAGCAAACTTCTAGTTTGCTTAAAGACTGAATAAAACCTCACTCTGCTATGGCTTTCTACATTTTGACTATCCTCTTATTATGCTTTTACCTGCATATGCAGTAAAGAACAAATACATAGATGTAGTGCAAGAACACGGAAAAAATAGTATATTGCGCATCGAGGGCTTAAGTCAAACAATTCTGACGAATATCAAGTTTGACGCACGAGTGAGGCGAGGGTAGAATTCACACGAGTGAAATTATATCCTTTCGCCCTTTATGAACACGGTATATTTTGTGCAGCTTCATTTAAAAACGCGAAGTCTAGGTTAGACCCGATAAAAAAAAAGAGTTTATTTCACGAAATTTCGGACTAAACAGAACTTTTAAACCTGCCATAGCGGGCGCAGTTTGTGCGTTGCGACGTGCGCATGCGCAGTCGTCACCAGACTGCGATTAGCTACTCTACAAAAAGAAGATATTTACATGGAAGCTCAGATCTTATGAGAGCGCTGCAACGATTTCTTGGGGCGATTGCGTAGTAATCACTCCAGCCACCAGAAGCGCTGGCTGTATCGGTGTGCACGAACACATCACAAGCATGCTTGGCTTCGCCTTTTCCTATTGGGGGCTTATGCGGACCCATATTGAAATTGTGTGAGACACTCTTATACGGGACACCTAAACTCGGGACAGAAATGGTGTCCCGAGCGAGGGGAATAAGCTACCTCCTCTACGCGTCGGCCTGGCTTGCTCGCCACCACGGTCTTAGATACAGGTCTTGCAACTCGCCCAATTTTCAGCGGTGGAGGTAGTCGTCTTACAGAAGCAAGGTTCATTTTAACTTTTAGTCACAAGCGTCGCTGTGATCGAGTGACTCCTTATCTATCTCACTCTACAGTCGGCTGTGGGAGAGAGAAATAAGTACCGGTCGCTTGTTCGCAACGCCTCTTGTGGTCATGAGGCGAAATAAAAAATGCTTCTTTAAGAAGACTACCCCCTCCATAGGAGTTGCAAGACCTGTATGTAAGACCGTGCTCGCCACCAGTCACCATTGCCGGCAGCCTCACTCACGCTTCTTACTAGCTCCACCTAAGGACGGCATTACTGTCCCGCAGTATACAAATAGGTAAAGAAGGTAAAACAGTCAGCGCCATCTGTCGTATAAAAAAGTAGATGTACATGCGAAGACGACGGCGACGGAACTGAAATAAAATCATCTCGCTCGCCATTTCAATACGCCCTGATCCCATACACGAATCGTATTGAACTTGGTGGCAATCAATTCAGAACCCTCAATTCCTATAATGAATGTATCAATAACTTTTT
>JARQSU010002268.1:0-11550 GCA_030142265.1 Calameuta filiformis
ATTTGAAACATTTTTTAAATGACTTGCAATTTTTTGAGTTATTCAGCTGTGTAAGTTAAAATGGGATACCCTGTATAATTGATTAAAATGTTAAATTGTGTTTTATTTTGACTATTTAAAAATTTCCCAAAAATACGCATGAACTTTTGGACTGACCTGATAGTATCATTTGCGAGTTCTGGGTAACCTTCAGGTTAGTTACTTTTGAGAATCCTTTCTTGGCCGTGGTGCCCCTATCTGTTTTTTGCTTTTTAATTGCCTGGTGGCGTATATAGTTTTATCTTGCCTGGTGGCGTAGTTAGTTTTCAGTTGCCTGGTGGCGTATTTAGGTTTAGTTGCCTGGTGGCAATCGGTTACCCTGAATTAACTCTCTTTCGCGACCTTTTCAGTATCGATAACGAGCCGAGAGCTCATGGTACTCCTCGTTTTGATCACGGGACGCAGTCTCGTCCCTCGGGAGAGATAATATCCGACTGTAACGGCCAAGAACTCCAGGGTTCCGATTATTAAATGTAACGAGATTAGACTAATTTTTGATATACAATAATTTCATGCGATACGTCGAACCACCATCACGCCGAGGAAGCAACCAGCAGAGAGAACGTCATCCTCTCTAGTATCGCCGGAGGAAAGCAGCCGAAGATTACGCCAGGGAGCGTGGAAGAACGCCAACGTCAGCAGGCGCCTCCACCCCGTCACGCCCGGTCCCGAATAAACTAGGGAGCTGAGGAGCAGAAAACATCGCCATGGACTACCATCACGTCTCGTCAGTCCCGGTACCGGTGCCCCATGGAAGGCACCCATATCGAAGAGGGAGCTCAGGGAGATACCCTAGGCGGAGGAGTCGGGATCCTTCGCCACTGTAACGTCCCATCAACCCAGGACCGGACTGCAGCAACCACCCGTCACTATTGGGACACCAAGAAGACGCGGCAAGAAGCCCCGTCGATCGTCCATACGTTCCTTGTCTCGCGAAAAGGATACGTACGCCACGGTATCGTGCGTAGACTGTAAGGGAACCTAGACTTTGCGTACCATCATTCCCAGTATCGTAGTTATAGGATCCGTTGGAGGTTCTGCTTAAATATCTACTCTAATATGGAGCATCTCGCGTCGGATGGTTAACGAATCATTTCATATTGTTAAATAATTATCGAATTAGTCCATAGGCATATTTGAATATTTGCGCGTAAGCCCTGATTCGCCGAAATAATCCGCGTAGGTGATTGGACCAGTGGGCCCAACTAAACTTACCGCGAGGGAACTGGCCCCGACCGGTAAGAAGACGAACCCCTCGAGCGTCATTCTTGCGTTGACAGCCGTCTTGGCCGGTGGGTTTTGGTTTTCCAAAGAAATAGGAAGAACGTATCGCCTGATTGGAAATCGTTTCGCCCTTGTATCGTTCACGGTAAGCGTCTCGACGCCGAAAGGACGGAATCTTAAGTACTCTGTGCGTAGATTATGTTAGTATCTCGGTAGTATCGTAAATATCCTCCCGGTTTCGACTGAGGAGAAGACCGCTTCTCGCCCGAGGTAAAGATTCTGTGCCTTAGCGTGACTTTTATATTATTTCTAATTAATTAATATCTATTCTCAATGTTCTCGGTGACCCTGAAATGTTGTCGTAAGAACCGATGAGCTACGCTTCTCGTACGTTCACGTTATAGAATCTTTGGATATTATTTTGGCGATCTTATCTTGATTATACTTCTTTTAATATTAAATTTTCTATTCTGATCTATTCTGTGTCTAACATTCCTACTCGCGTGATACTTCTATTCCGATTCTCTACTGGATAATATTCGCTGAACCCGTACTCTGTCTGTCCACTATTCGTTTCGTCTGTCTAGTTCGCGCGTTGTGTGAACCGTGCAGAACATGGCGTGAATTCACATCCGCGAATAGTTTAATTTCTGCGTTTATTCTAGACCGAATAGCTGTATCGCGAGGGCACCTCGTTGTCTCGGGCCCTGTAGGTCACATAAGTAGAGTGTATCATATATAGGATTATTCCTCTTTGTTTCACGTGTCTCGCAAGGACCTTGTATAGCGTGTATGAATTTTGTCTTAGCGTATTCTGTTCGCGTGTCCCGTAGAGGACCTCGTTTCGCGCGATAACGTATTTGTAATTATTTATTTTCCGTAAATTGTTATTTGGTTTGTTAAATCCAGATCTTATAAGTCCCAATAACAGGGCCCCTTGTTATTGTTACCGAATATTTCATGGCTTCCCAATCTACTTGCTTTACCATCTGTGCGTTCCCTGCCCCTCTAACATACCTTTTCGTCCCTTTTCTACTAGCCGGAGTCCTCTGAATTTTCTCGGGAGTTTCCTTGTCTCGTGACGCTACATCACGTCTGGCGCCCATTTGGCAATTCAATTAATAAGTATTTCTTTATTGCTTTTCTCCGGGAAAAATTAAATTCTCGTATCCGTTATTTGTGGCGCAATCGCTTTACCTTGCTACGAGGAGTCTTACAGAAAATAACGTCACAATATATATTATAACGTGACGTTTCAAAGCTGGAGGGGGACAACCTAGGAATGACTGAGAAAAGATAAATAAATAAATAGGACTTATTAGATCGGACAGTGGGTTCGCTGGCACAGTGGTAAGTGCCCGACTTGGCAATCCGAAGGTATCAGGGTCGATTCCCGATCAGAACTCCTCTTAAACCACTAGCAACTCCTGGCGGCCCTCTGGAACCCAATGATGGCGGAAACGCCCGGGGCCCCGTGATAATATATTTATTAGTAATTCGGATTTCATAGAATATTTATACAACACCTTGCGTTGAATGTTCCTTCTTTTTTGTTCTGATGGTGGATCATCAATTAATTCGCATGAATCATTGGTTCTGTCTGAATTTCCTCGTTTATCATTTAAAGATGGAAAATCAGCTGGGAGAAACTGTTTATGCTTTGCTACAAGATGTTGCTTCAAATTTGTTGTGTTTCCAGAAGACTTGAATATATTTTCACAGAGCTTGCTACGCGCTGTTGTTGAACTTTCTTTAAAGAAATATTTCGATACTTTTACTTAATCCGCGCCCGTCTCCTTGGAGGCCAATCTTACTTCTAGTGAGCGGTGGTGAATCCTTATGCTTCACCATGCGTTGGATATAGGATTTTCTTAAAAGAGGTCGTGCTCCAGTCGGACGAAGCAGATTTGTGGGTAGATGATTCAACCAATTCGTTTCTTTTACATTTTAGATTTAGTTTTATTAAAGGAAACTATTTGTCTGTCAGACAATCTCAATATCTGAGTCGATTCGAAACAATCACACGAACTTATCGCGAGACTTCAAAACACGACCTCAAGGACCATTTCGTGTCTCTCGGCAACACGTCCCGAACTTGAACGCGATACAACGGATTTCGGAGATCAAATACTCAATCATTGCCGAGAAGACCAATCAGTCGAACAACATTCATACTACGGTCAATTCAAAAGACGCGAATAAATATGTCCACAGAAGGCAATATATTTACGCGACACAATCCCTTGCCGGTCGTCGGAATCTCGTACCCTGGACGAAACGCGATTCGAAATATGGGAACTTCTCCCACGTGCACATGGCACAATCACAACGTACAAAACGCGGAGTATTACGAAATTTCGTCGCTCACAAAATAACCAATCGCTTACCGAAATCTCTACGCCTGTTCATTCCGGAAAATTGGCCTTTCCACGCGGCCTCAGACAACGTCCTGATTTCTCTTCGACTTCAACCCCGAAAACGAAACGCTTCAAAAATACGACTTGCGTCGTCGACAGTCCCGGTAAGAAGAAGCAAACAAAATTGTCTCTCTTTCAATCGTAATCGGCAGCACCGGAGAAGATCACGCTCTCCCTTATTCGCAACCACCTCTCATTGGTCCTTCTGTCCCAACCAGAAACCCCTAATATGGCACCACGCGCCCAAATTCCAAATATATCTTCGCAACGATTCATGCAATTCGGAAACAGCGATACAGGCTGTCTCATAGGAAATCGCAAAGGTTCACCAGGCGTCCCCGGATTCCCAGTTCACGAGTATTCGTCCCTATTGTCGATAGCGGTGGGCCTCATTCACGGGTTGTTGTGTGTTGCATGTGCTCCGTCGGTCATAGGTTTCTGTTACGCGGGAAGAGTAATAGCTCCTTGCTAGTTACTCGGTACGCGTAGACCAGTTCAGGTAGCTCACGTAATATCGTGCGTGATTGGTGTGGTGGTCGGCAGCGGCACCCAGCTGGTGCTCTGACGTCACTCCTCCTCTCATCCTCGTTCCTCCCACGTCGATGATCCCTCGTTGGTTCTTCTCGAGATTATTATAATATTCGCGGCATGGGACATAGCAAAAATCAAACAACAGAATCAGAATCTGAAAATTCTAACTCGCTTTGGCCCTTGAAGTGGTGGGATCTTGCCTGTAGTATTTTCTAAATTCGCATTTTCCCGCAGATCGCTACAGTTCCCGCCGAGGACCTGACGGTGTAAAATCTACCACGTCACAGTGTCTGTACATTATCGATTGTTAACAAAAAATGTATCATACCTTCCTTTACATTCATTATTGTAAGTATTTTATACATCTAAATTGATTTAAACGATCTGTTTCATCACTTTGAAAATAGTGGATGCTTCGAGAAAAAAAATCAACAGTCGATATATCGGGTTTTGATAACATCGATAGAAATAATCGATTATAAAAAAAATGATATGGATATTTCAATTGATCGGAAAATATCGGCCACCCCCATGCGCAAGCCAGACGGGCGCCAGCCAATTCATTTTTCATCGGGAACTCATGAGCCGGTCTGACCTGGAAGTTGGGGTGGAACAGGCCCAACTTCACCAAAACGAGAGTTCTGACGAAACCTATTAGAAAATGCGATAACTTAACGGATCCTGTCGATTTTTGGGGACACGTAAAATCAGCAAACACAACTGGATGCACGAACGGGAGTGGACGGTTACGGAAATGCACGGCCCCTCAGGCTACTAGATTGATGTAGAGGGGGTCAGAATAAGCGTCAGGCAAATAGTGCACGATAAAGAGAGCAGCAGGTCAAGAACGTAATAAAACGAATCGAAAGTATCAAATCGAAGTCCCTTCACCAATTAATAAATTGGGAGTCCTCATCGGAACTGGTGCAGCTAATCCGTGAAAGCCACTAACCGTATCCAGAAGACACTCGGGTGGACACAGCACTATATGTCCGGAACTCTTACAGAAAATCCATAAAATTTCCTGGACATCACGAGAGCAACGCGAGCAATTGTTTCACAGTCCGAGCGAGCATGATTTAGATTCGTTGACAAACTACCGATATAGGTATGGGCGTGTCTTAGACTGGCGCAGGAGGTACACGTGCAACGCGCGATCGGCAATTGTTAAATGATGCTCGCTCGGACTGTGAAACAATTGTTAAACACAAAATTTGTGGGAAGCTATTGTAAAGCAGCTATCTTTGGCATCCGTGAGTGTACCTTCCACCACGCTGCCATAATCCGCGGAAATCCTTTATTCAGGTTGATTAGTGCCACTTAAATGTTTCTCATTTAAAAACTTGCGAATTTTGGCGAATGGTTTGCGGGAGGGTACTCAGGGCACCTCCAGCCATCGCCCACTCTCCGGTCCAAAAGTAGTTCTGAGACACCCTGTATGTATAAAACAAATGAAAACCGATACCAACTAAACAATCGAAAATCTAGTAAATTCTACAATCTACTATGATTTAACTAAATTTAAGAGTTCCTTCACCAAATATAATAATTATAAATTGCTTAACTCAATGTTGGTTGATTAGAATGCCGATGATAAGAAATAAGATTAATTTCAAAATAAGAAAATGAGAAAGCAAATTTAGATAAACCAAGTGAATACAATTTATTATAAATACAAGCAAACGAAAAACTGAACAACTAGTTTGGCTGATGGATCGGCGAAGAATAAGACCAAGTCTTGGAGGATTTGGTGGATTTTAGTTAACGGGGGTGGACTTTTGGGGTAGAATTGATGATTGTTATTATTGGTTCAGCTAGGGAAATTTTTAGAAAAAGGGTATGTGGTGATCAACGAAAGTATTCTATTGAAAGATTCATCTCACTTTCCATAAACCTGGAACCCATATGAGAGGTAGCCCCTTCCAAGGGTCGCTATGTGATAGAAACCAGACCCCACTCATTGGCCTTTTGATATATAGTTATTTACCGCGGATGTGGAACCGGATTTCCCACGCGGACGTAACAACTCATTACTATTGAATATTACATTTTCGTTACAAATTCAATTATATCTTTATGTACTTCTAAGGAAAATGGGATTATTAAATTTAAATTACTTTCAACATTTCCGTCAATGCAATGCATTTTTCTGATTACCGACATCATTATGAATTCACATTTCAAATCTATAAAGATGTACAACTGCAATAAATTCATGTTCACTTAACATCAATATAAATTTTGCATTCCTAGAGTTTCTTTGACACAACATAACGAACTTGTTCACACACAGGGAAAAAACATTTTCATTTTAAAAAAAACTTGCTAAGTACAGGATTGCTGTGAATTCCCCTTAATAGAAATATTGAAATCACATGATAATGCCAAGTATTAGGTATACAAATTAATTCTCGGCCCGAAAATTTAATAAGTGACGGCAGCTATTCAAATTTTAGTTTTTTTCCGCCGTAGGGTAACTTTAAAGCGCCATCCTTAAGCTGCGAAATGAGGTATAATAGTTGACAGTGTTCTTGATATAACATTAGAAAATAGTAATGAAAGCAATATCATTCAAAAAGCAATATTTTAAGCACTCCTTTTCGTGTTTCAACTGAAGGAAAATGCTGCAAGGGCTAAAGAACTGATTTGTTTCACCTTATATGAAAATGCTATGTCTTATATGGCGGTATTCATAGTCGTTCCTTGAGGAATCCCTTGTTCCTCGTTTGGCGTTTCATAGACCTTCCTTAACAGAATAAGGAACCTTATTGGCCTCCTTATTTCAAGGGAGGTCTCGAGCTTCTTTGAGGAAACCTTCTGCACTGTGATTGGCTGTTTGGTTTGATATGTATAGCGCCAAAAGCGGTCTGAGTTAATAGCTAGCCCAGGCAGCAAATGGTGTATAATGGAAAACGAATTTTTAAATAATTCTGACAATGAGTTTGATGATGAATTTGACGAACGAGTGGATAGATTCCGCTGGCGGTTAGCCAAAAGGTACATTTGAGACTTTCAAAATCCTATCGAATTATACGAAGCTGTTCCTTTTTGGAGAAGATACAGATTTAGCAAAGGAGCACCAATTCTTTTGTATTTAATGACATTTTCTTCTGAAATTAGTTGAGCTAATAGCAGTCTTTTACGCTCTGTGCAATGAATATTTTTTCTTGATCCATTATTCGCACCATTGACATATAGCATGGACTATGTGATCCCTATTTCAAACTCCTTGAAAATATTACCGCTCGAATAAACAAAGAGGTACTGAGCTGGTGGCCAATAGCTGCCAGATCTGCCACCATAGGTAGTCCCTATCAGCCAACATTAGGGATATGCCAACATGTCCCTAAAATATATAATCCTTTTGAAAGGGAGAACTGAGTTGTGACTATGAAACAAGGACACCTTGGAGATTGAAGGAAGCCTTCATCAAGGTGTCCTTTATTCTTAAGATAAGGACGGACTATGAATACGGGTAATAGTATCTGTAAAACGTGGTTCCAAAGGTTTAAGGATGGAAATTTCAATCTTCAGAAAAAAACCACCTTTTTCCGAAGCGAGATTCGACAGTTGCCTAAGAGATGGCGGAAATATCTAGAAAGTAAATCGAATTTTTTTAAAAGGTTGGGTAATTGTCTTTTTTTCTAAAAAAGATATTAAAATAATGCAAAAAAGGCCTAGAATTAATTTGCACGCATAATAATATGGAATACTTATAAATATTTACAGGACGCAGCCATAGTGGAATAAACGAAGAGATCATCTGGATCAGCATTGGAATGGGAATTACAATAGCATTGTTGATCACTATAGCACTGTGCTATATCGCACGTGAAAAGTGTCGAAAACGGCATGAAAATTATTTCAATACCTGACATTCGCTTCTGCCGCCTTCATGGGCGGCGTCACTAATGCCGCCAGGAGGGATATTTACCAGCCAAACACAATCCAATAGCAGTCCACGGGCGTACTATATAACAGTTTAACATCAATCTAATGAACAATGACATGTAAGTATATTGAAGAACAAAATCCATAATTACCCTCTATGATTTTTTTATTAAAATAATCAATAATTTAACAATACATTACATGCCTTCTCATTAGCAATTATAACGTATATTTTTAGAGTGGTGCGGTTTCAACACGACGAAATCTATCACAGCATGAGGTGGCAAAATTATGGACCAAGAATCCAAAAAGTACTCTTCATTCACTTTCTAATATATCACAAACCCACACTGTGAGGAAAATAAAAATTTTATTTATCACTTTATTTCTTGATCGAATTATACCATTTTTTATTGAACTAAATATGTAACATCATTGCCCATCAAGTTCGTATTAATGTGAGTTAACAGTACGACTAAGCATATTACAATGAAATTTAGCTTGATACAATATCTACTTGAGCCAATTTCCTCAGTGACAATTGAATCCAATACGATACAGAATTACATGAACGTCATTAGTCAATTGTTGAATTTCACCAATGAAGGTGGTAGAATTGATCATCTCTGCAATTGTATTAATATTTTGATAGTAACAGAATCTATTAAAATGAATGGTTGATTGTACTTGTCTTATGATCCTCAGGAAAGAATAACATTATTCATACAATTAAACAATTTCATTGTTTAAGGTGGATTTTCCGTGGAACAAAGTGCATTAATTGTTAACCAGTTAACTGTGATTGACGAGTATACTCGTCATGCGTATAGAGTAGTCACCATTGGCTCTATTTCGGCGACACATATAGGTGCGCGCTCGCAAAAGAGGGCGCCACAGCTAACTGGTTAAATTAATGAAATAACTAGTCAAGTCTATCGCACTAATGTGAGTTCCGCCAGCTCCGCATAGTTGTGTATCATGAGTGTATTCGTCTTGAAGAAACGGCAATTTTTTGTCATTATTCGCCATGTGTAAAAGGGAGTAACTCTTTGCAATCTAAATTAACAGTTTAGTGAAAACTATAAAATAGTCTTAAATTTCAAAAATTTGTTAACATTTTGAGAAAAAGACAAAATAAAATAAATAATATAAAAAATTACTACACTGAGAAAAAGGTTTGGTAATATCAATTACCCAACTGCGATCACGAAAAATTTGGTTGAATCAATCGAAACGACTTTGAATTGATTACAACGTTCTTGAAGCAATAACATTGATATACTTGTTTCGAATGTGTACTAGACTTATCCCCATTGCACGACTGGATCAAAATAAACTAAAACGGAATTTACTCAACACTCTTTTTTTCAACTTAATCGGATCTAAAGTCATTATACTGGCGATGTATACATTTATTTCAACTGTATGATTAAGAAAATCTTCTGTTGATTTGAGTAATCCACTCGATTAGGTAGAATATTGTAAATTTTGAATCGACCAAATTGTTTGGTCAATTGAACTAAATATTTCTACGTCATAACTACAAAAATGTTTGGCAAGACCAATTAATATAGTGACATCGATCAAACGGTTTAATAAACGACATCACATATTGCAATCTAACTATTATAGATTTAGTAGGTCCAAAAATAAATATCTTTGAATCAGTTTAACGATTCGATTGATATAAACTAAATTTGCCATGTGATTACAATACATTCACTAGCTCAAAAAGAAAATATCGATACGCCGATCAAACAGTTTCAATGATAGAAGCTAAGTATTTCTATGTAGCTACAACACATTTAATAACTCGAAAAATAAATATTATTGCGCGGATCAAACGATCGTAACGGAAATTCTCAAGAAACTCCGCAATATTCTATGTGTGTATGCAACGTTCTCAATCGATCTACTGCGGAAAGGGGCCGCCGCCCAGCAAGGCCCATCGCCAAGTGGCCTGAAAGCGGCCTGACACAGCGATCGGCCACCACCAGAGGGACTCCGGGATACCCGCGAAAACAGAGGCAAGTCAACGAGCCAATAAGCCTCAAACTTTATTTCTTACAGAATCATGAAAGAGACGAAGAGGCGATAAAAGCTACTAACGTAGAATACCTAGTGGTTCGATCCATCGCACCGCTTTGATATTAATTCCTTAGAATCAAAAAACGAACTTATAATTTACAGAAAATCCTCGTACCGGCATTAATCCTGCTGCTGCACCGATTCCTATATAGGAATCTAAGCCCGTCCAGATATATCACCAGATATTCAATTTAAAAGAAAAGAATCCTTGATCGGTCCTGATAAATATTCCACAGTATCGATTTCTTTAATAGTCCAATCGAACCTTTCTGATTTCTTATTGAATGCCTTTCTCTTTCCGGTCAACTTCATAATCATCTAATCGGAGAATATGTGCCGCTTATCCAACCTATATATTTGATTAAGTGAAATGTGTGTTTGGTAGACTTGATTGACCAAATATTAAATGTATACACTTTCTGTAGTTCAGGTGAAACTTTTTGGTTTCACATTGAATGCATTTTTTATCTCTGCAGGCTATACTATAATTGCATACAAAAGATAAACTATTAATTGAAGTAAAGATTTTGGTAACATTTTACTAAGTACAGAATACAAATAATGAAATATTCAATTGAATGGACTGTCTACTTTGTTGGGTCAAAAAAATAAATATATTTGAGAGTGTGAAATGTTCCTTTCGATTTTGATACATCTTTTTGGTCAATTGAACTGCATATTTACTTCGCCACCCGTAACCGCCGGCTTTAGTTAATTCAAAACAATTTTTTTTCAGTTCACCCAACCTTTTTCTCAGTGTACGAAAAACTGTGTATAGTGTGATCAAAGTAGTTGATTTCTTTCTTTTCTAAATGTTTTGTTTTCATTTGGTAATCATCACCGCAACCATCTTGGATGCATGTATCTTGCTTTGCTCAATATCAGTAGGCTACTTGCCTGTAAGGCCCCTACCGGAAGGTATAATAAGATTTCCTACACCGTGTGGAGTTCCCCATTCCCACGCTATGATGTCACCCTTCACCCTGGCGACCACCTCGCTGCCCCACGCCGCTTTATTCCTAAGACCCGAAAACGCAGCGTGTTACCCACACCATTTAGTCCTAGGTTATTACGAGTTGACCTTCGGTCGATAACACTCTTAATTACCCTATAACCTTAATTACCTTTTTTTGTAAGAAATACTGTATGGTATAAAATCATCATGCGTATTGTCTTTTCGCCACGCTTAGCTATTGTATTATGGGGAGAAGGTGTGCATCCAGCCCCGATATTTTGATCTAGGTGAATTCTCTGTACACGTCGTAGATGGTACACTGAGCGGCATTAATGGTGTCCCAGAGGAAGTTAGGGGAACAGTGGCGAAGCGAGAGTGGGGGCGGCCAGCACGCTAGAAGCAAGC
>JARQSU010002269.1:0-11285 GCA_030142265.1 Calameuta filiformis
GCAAATGGTTTGCGGGAGGGTACTCAGGGCACCTCCAGCCATCGCCCACTTTCCGGTCCAAAAGTAGTTCTGGGACATCCTGTATATAGATGACAACACACAATAGGATAGCTGACTATTTAATCATTTTATGTACTGTTGATTTCAGAAAGCGAAACTGGATTATGACGTCAAATGAATACCTCACCTCATACATCCTTTCGGTTAAATACCTACCTCCCGTTAAAAACCTCATGTTTTATGTTATTTATTATTAAATTAACCTTATCATTCTACTAACCTTATTCATTATTCTACCTGCTATCCTTTGAATCATATTTTATGTGGCACCATCTTTCAGCATTTATCGGTATTCACTGGTATTCACTGTTACTCAACGAGTACGCAAAGTCGAAATTTATCATGTTGCGTGTTGGTTGATGCCTGTTTCCTTCAACGTAGTTAAACCTGCTTCAATTGTTTAAATATAGTATTAATATAGGGTAACCAGAATATAAACGTCCTTCCTTCCTTTCCTTATGGCTGACTCCTCCAATGAGGAGATGTGTCAGAGAGTTTAAACTTCGATTAACGTCGGAGGAAACGGGCATAAGACCGTCGTGTAAACGTAGTCAGTGATTACGTTCATACGCACGGGTTTTAGAAAGGATTAACCAATCACGTTAGGTTATTCATTTTAAACGTTACACGTAACGCACGTAGCTGATTAATTCTTTCCAAAACCTTCAGGTGTAACGTAGTCAGTAGCTGACATTTGTTTGTTAGGATCAAAGATTGGTTACAGCGAATCGTATGAAATATGTTTAGTCGTTTGAAGGTGCCTTCTCATGAACAGTAAGTACTTGGATTTAGTAATAAAAGAAATATGCCGATTGGTTGATTTAGTCCAAGTATAATGAAATAAGAAAATCTATCCAATTAATATGTTTCTCATATTCCTGAGTTCAATTATTTGCTGTTCATAAAAAGACACCCTGATTTTTTCATACCATTTTAATATATTTCATTTGTTTATTAATATAACCTAATACAGTACGAAGCTTATGTCGTAAAAGATATACCTTCCTAAATAATATAGAAAGTATATTGTATAGAACTAATAATATGTATGTAATATTTATTGGTTCCCCGAAGGGTTACAGGTGCTCCGTTTCCTTACAACCTAACCTTGTGACCGGTGGAACTCCCTAGGGCTAGACTAAGTTAGGCTAGAGCCCGAAGTAACCTTCTCTCCTAGAGCTGACGTCTGGAGCGGCTGGTCGAAGGTGATTCCAGTCATACAGGGATCAGAGGTTTGGTTCGTGGTGACACTTCACACCCCCGTTGACCTTGGTAGAAGCAGAACACAGTATGAATTTCTCTCCTTCAGGTTCTCGGTCCAACCGTGGATGGAAAGATCTAGTGGACCGTAAAACTAGATCTGAAGCCAGTACGTTGGTGTCATCGACGCAGAAGCTTCCAGGGGACGTCGGGAAGACGTGCTATGTAGTGATAATTAGCTCGTAGCTAAAATCAAGTCAATTATTTAGACGACGGTATTTTCCCGCTGAAGTTCACTTGTCTTGCAGGGGCGTCGTGAAATATCGAATGAGAGCCTGAGTAACTCCCGGGGATGGGAGTTTTCCTAGTGGAGACCTTCGTCTGGAGCAACAGCAAACCACTGGTGGAAGCTGCGCCGGATCTCACAGTTGAGCTACAGCAAACCTTAGGAAACTGCGCCAAGTAGATAGAAGAGTAGTCCAATGCAGTCCTCGAAGGGACAATTGTCGAAGGCCTATAGGAGCGTCGTGATCCTCGCAGATCCTCGAGCCAGGTACTTCAACTGAGCAACAGCAAACCTCGTGAGGAAGATGCGCCAAGCAAAGGTAAGTAGAGAGTCCAGGACGCCCTCGAAGGGACTATTGTTGAAGACCGTTAGAGCAGACGGTGATCCTTCGCAGGTCGCCGCGCCAGGTTCTTCAACGGGACTAGCGGCCTATAATGCAGGGCCGATCGGATGTTGGAAACGAGTCGCTACCTTCCAGGACGCGCCTTGGTCCAACTTGCCGGTCTGGGACGAACTCACTCCAGTAGTCGACGCCTCCTAAAGAATCCGAAGATTCCGGGAGGTGGAGATGGTTGCCGGTACGAACACGGTAAGTTATAAAAGACTCAAGTAAACTTCGAATGAAAACGCGTGTGTGCTTTTCAGTGGTTCTTGGCCAACTGTTTATTAGAAAATTCCCCGTTGCTCAGGAAGCCGAAGAATTTACAATTGTTTTTCACCTTCTCGGGTAATAATTCCTTCTAGAAGGTTCGATTTGTTATACATAAGGAATGTGTGTAATAGTACATAGGTAATCTGTAGCTACGCAATAAACAATTGATGGCTTAATTAATTATTGGTCGAAAGTATATTTAATGATCCGCCCCTTTGCCAGGTACATACTGGGTAGTGACGCCTAAGCGTCAACGCCGTTAATTACTAACCGCGATCGGTAGGTGTACGCCGGTCGGTAGTATATCGAGGCGAGGTCGTCGCGGTGGTAATCGTCTCGACGGAACTCAGGGTAACTCGGAGGTTCGAACCATGGTAACGCATGCGTCCCGGCTGTCGGTAAAAGGCTATTGTTAACGGCCGACGGTGTTTAACTAATTTTTACTGACGGTAAACCATCGTAATCACGACGGTAAGCGTCGAAAGAGCGAAACAAAGATGGAAGAGTAGAAACAGGAGGATGATTTACATAATTAAATGCCCATCATCCGGAAAAGGCTAAAAAGAGGAACGTTCGTTTATTATTGAACAACTCCGACTAAACGGACTCGCAAAGGTCAGTGGCTGTGAAATTTGACTCTACAGTTAATCGAAACTAACGACTCAGGTAAAGTTAGAGCTCAGGAACACATTAAAGGTGGTTCCACTAAATTTAGAAAAACTAAGTAACAAAAAATGGACGCCCACTATCGTCCTTTCAACTGCCCAGTACCTGTAGAGCGCCGGAGCGCTAGAACACGAACCCACACAGATGTTAGGGGTTCCTCAGTGACAAGTATTCGTACATGGAACCTATGTCTGACTAGAGGTAGTGTTTTCTACTGCGGTGGAGGTTTCCGACCCGTTGCAACCTTACCTCTACTTTACATTTATCTTACAATTTCTTATCTTTCTTACATCCTAACCACTTCTTACATTCTTGTAGCCTATCTTATAATTTCCAGCATTTTCTCGCTTGCTTAGTGTCTTATCTCTCTCCATGCCTCCATTCCTTCCCATGCATACTCATCCTTCCATTCTTCCATTCCTTTCATTCTTATCTGCCTCTTCTCTGCTCTCCGCCTCTCGCCACTCTATTATCTCTCTGCCTCTCACTCGCCTCGATCGCTTCCTTCCGTCCTACTCCTATCCCATCTCCTCCTATCCTTCCTTCCTCTCTCTCCCGACTTCCGTTTCCTCCTCATTCATTCCATTCTTCCGTTCCATTCGTTATCCACCTTCTGCCTCTCTCTCCCTCCCCTCTCTTCTCCTATCCAATTCTTTCAACCATTTTTCACCTCTTCCTCCCTCGTCTAGTATTTCCCTTATTCTTTCCCCTATTCCCCTTTCCTCCCCGCTCCCTCCTCCGCATCTGTCCAGTACATGCTCCCATGACTCTCTTTCCTCTCCGCATACTCGACACACTCTTTCTTCCTCTGTCCCGCAATATTTTCCCTCCTTCGTTTCATTTCCTAATCTGTACCTTGCTATTCTTCTGTATCTTTCCTCGTTCCATCCTGCTTTTAGGTACCTTGGTATTTCCTCTGTTCTCACTTCCCTGTACCATCTATTGTACTTTGACTGTCCTATTCTCTCTTTCCTTTCCCTTTCTTGTTCCGCCTTCTCCTCCTTATCCCTCCTCTCATACCCCTCCTCTTCCTGCTCTCTCTCCCTCCTTTCTATGCTCTTTCCTACCCTTCTCCCACCTCGATATACCCTCTCCTTATCTTCCTTCTCTCTTCCTTATTTCCCTCAAGCATTCCCTTGCTATTTCGCTTCCTCCCCCCTTTCTCAGTGTTAACTCGTAGTTCCACGCTCTTCTCCCTGCCCTTATCATTATTTTGTCCCACTTCACTTCCTCTCTCACCATATACCCGGGTGTTCTCCAGTCTACCCCTAGTGACTATCTTATATATCTTTCCTCTACCCTCTCCATCTCTTCTCGCTTTTCCCATCCCCATATTTCCATCCTGTAGCCTGCAACCGTCCATACCAATGTGTCGAATAACCACATCGTCTTCTCCCACGCTTTTGCAAACATCCTTGTTCCTATCCCCCACACCTGCTTCATGACTACCCCTGCCCTCTTCACTCTTTCCTTAATATGTCCATCCTGTTCCCCGTTTTTCTTAAAGGTGTATCCCAAGTACTTGAATTCTTTTACCTCCTCTATTCTTTTCCCTTTCCATCTCCAGTTCACCTGCTTCTGCCTCCCTCCTCCTTTTCTGCACCTCATTACTTTCGTTTTCCCACGTTTACTGTAAGCTTCTTCGTGTCAAAATACCTTTCGCATATCTCTTTGTACTCCCTCTTTTTTTCTCGGTACCTATCCTTCGTTCTTCTCCCTTTCCTCCATTCTCTTAGTTCCTTCCTTCCTTCCTTCCGCTTTCTTCTTCCTACACTCTTCGTCCCACCATCCTTCTTTTCTTTTTATTTTTTCGTTTCCCCCTCTCTGCTCCCCTCTTCTTATCGCTTCCTTCATTCTTTCTTCCGCCTTCACTATAATTTCCTGTATCCCCTCCCCTTCTACCCTCACTCCCTCCATCTCTCTCGCATACTCCTTCATTTCCTCCGACCACTTTCCCCTACCTGCCTTCCTTATCTTCACTTCTTTTTCCTTTCATTCCTCTCTCCCCTCCCTTATGGTTACCACCACCGGGTGGTGATCCGACTCGACCCTGTCTTCCACTGCCATCCTCTCAATCCCACTTCTTGTATTTTCGTCTCCTAGTACATAATCAATCACCGTGTTCCCCTTTCCTCCTGTGTACGTAAACTCACCTTCCTCGTCCCCTTTTATGTTCCCGTTGAAGATCTCCCATCCTACCTCCTCCACCGTTCTTATCAGTTTCCTTCCCTCTCTATTCACTTTCCATTCTTTTGACTGTCTTACCTCGTCCTCGTCTTCTCCTATCCCCCACACTCGTCCGCCTTCTGTATCCGTTCTTGCATTAAAATCTCCTCCTATTATTACGTTTTCCCCCTCACTTTGTCTCTCCATATACCCTTTAATGCTCTCAATTTTTCTTTCTGTGTCCTCATTTATATATACCCCCACCACCGTCCACCTTTCTCTTCCCGCTTTCGCTTTCCTTACTATCAGCCCCTCCTCCTCTCCCTGCTCCCCCTCCTCGTCTGTTGCCATCTCATCTCTTACCCCCATTAGCATTCCTCCCATTGCTCTTCCTTTCTTATTTCTTCTCTTTGCCCCCTGCCTGGTCCAACTGTAACCCTCTGGAAGTTTTCCCTTCAGCTTTTCCCATCCCTTCTCCTCTACCCACGTTTCTATCATCACAATAACTTCCCATTCGCTTATTTCCGTCCAGAATTTCTTATCTTTGTTCCATAATCCTGCGACATTCCAGAAAGCCACTTTCCAGCTACCCTCCCTCCTTTTCTTCTCCACCTTCCTTTCCCTCTCCCGTGGCTTTCCCTCTATCCGTTTTTTGCCTTCCCGTCTATCCTATCCTCCGTCCTCTCTCTCTCCCCTTTTTCCTCATTCGTCCTATCCTCCCCTTGCTTTCTCTCTTGCCTTTCCCCTCCTTTGCCCTTCGTTCTGTCCCTTCCCCTTCCATCCCTTAATACTTCCCTTTGCTCGTCCCAGAACCATGTTACTCCATCAATTATTATTTTCCCATATGCCACTCTAACTCTATTCCCTCTTCTTTGTTCCTCATTCCCTATTTTCCTCAGCCACCATTGCATTTTCCTTTCTTTCCACGTTAGGTCATCCTCTATTTTGATTTTTCCTTTTATGTTCCCTCTCTTCCTCGTTACTTCGATCTTTCCCTCCACATCTTCCATTCTTACCTCCAGCGTTACCTCCTTCCCTCCTGCTACCTTCGCCTTCACCCCCAACTCTTCTAGTATTCTCGTCGCCGTTTGTTTCGCCGACCCTTCCATCTCCGCTCCTTTTATTATCACGTTCCTTCTTCTGCTTTCCCTCTCTCCCTTTTCCACCCTTCTCTCCATTTCCACCAGCCTCTCCATCACCTCACTCCTTCCCTCCCCGCTTCCTTCCACTACCTTCTCGCCGTCCCCTTGCTTTTGCACTTTTCCTGTTTCTAGTTTTTTTATTCTCTCCTGTAACTCCTCTATCAACTTATCTTTCCTTTCCCCCTCCTTTACCTTCTCCTCCGCTGCCTGCATTCTCCTTTCTATCTCCTCTCTTTCTTCCCTCCATTTTTCCTCTGCCCTTCTCATCTCGTCTCTCAAGGCTGTTACTCCTTCCTTTGTTTCCTTTCCCTGCTCTTTGATATCTTCCTTCACTTCCCTTATCTCTTTTTTTATGGCCTCCTTAATCTCTTCTAGTTGTTTCTGCATTATTCCCGCTTCCTCTGTCTGCTTTGTCGGCGATCTCTGCACCACTGTGCTCTTTCGGAAGGCTCTCGCCTCTTCGTCTTCTCCTTGTTCCACCTCTTCTTCTTTCATTCTCTTTCTTTTCCACATTTCCCCTATTCCCTGAGAGGATCCTGTACTTGCACTCCTTTCTCTCCTTAGCCTCTCCGCATTTGTCTTTCTCCCTTTTTTTCCCTGCCTCCTCTCTCCCTCCCTCTCCCTCTTCCCCATTCCCCCACATCATGTCTATTTCTTTTCTTCCGTTCTTCGCTCTAGGTCTTACTGCTTTCTTTCCTTGTTCCCGTCCCCGCCCGGATCCATTCCCTCACTATCTCCGTTTCTTGTACGCTTGTGTCTCTCTCCGCTCCGCGCTTTCCCTACCTTTACCTGTCGCGTCACGTACTTCTCTCTTTCGCCCCTTCCTCTTGCCCACTACTTCTTCTTTCGCCCGTAAGATGGCCGCACCTACTCTCTTTTCACCTGCCTCTTTTCTCCCGCTTGCTCAAATTCCCGCCTCTACCTCTGTTCCTTCTCCACGCCCCGGCTGTAACCTAACCTCTTGTTCGCCTAACACCTCTTCTTTTCCTCTCTTTTACCACTCCCTGAACCTTTTCTAGTATTCTGTTTTCGCTTTCGCACACTCCTCTATACCTCCCCACCGCAGTTCTTTTCTGTTCTTTTGATATCTCTCTCACCAAACCAAAATTCTCGCACCTCAATCACACACTCTACTGTCACTTTCACACCGGAAACGGAAGTCCTAGAACTAATAATAAAGGATTAAATTATACAGGGTGTTTCGTAATTAACATACACGGTTTGCACAGCATTGTGCGTGGTGATCTCCCGAGTAATGAACCACTTTCCTTATTGTCGTACGATATTTATTTTCGGAGATATAAGCGTCCAAAGTTAACCAATCACAGCACAGCTTTGGCGAAGGCGTCGTGACACTGTGAATAATGTGAAACTATATTGAACTTCGCTTCAGTACGGTCAGTCAAGTGACAGTCGCCTGTGAACTCGCTTGGTGTACATATGCATAGAAACAAACGTCAACAAGTGACTGTTAAAAGTATAACAACAATACGAATAACGAGATGAATCGATGGTTTCTCATTTTTAGTTGGCATTAAGATACCTAATGCGCATTACTATACGCAATAGAAATACTAAAACATTACAATCTATAAGTGCCATGGATCCGAACGCTGAACCGTGGATCTATCCACTGTTTTATCCATATGGTACACGAAGATGGCATCGAGACCTGAAAACTATAAATGACAAGCGTGTAACCAGAGCAGCATATGTGAAGTATAGAATGGCCTTGCGTAACAATGAAAATGAGTTCAATTCTATTTTACTGGATCGTCGCTTATTTCAGCAATGGGTAGTTGACAACTATGTAAAAATTGAAAAGGACAGAATTGAATTTATAAAGGCTAATCAAAGACAATTACGAGCATAGACGTATCACGGATTAGTTGATTATTTACAAAATTCTGCCAGCATTTCGAACATTCATGTCGGTAAAATGATAATTTTGCCTTCAACATTTGTGGGATCTCCACGTAATATGATGCAGCATTATCAAGATGCAATGAGCATTGTTAGGAAATACGGTAAGCCAGATCTTTTCATTACCATGACATGTAATCCGCAGTGGCTGGAAATTAAAGAAAATCTTTTTCCGCAGCAGCAAGCATCCGACAGACCAGATATCTGTACTCGGGTTTTTAATATAAAAAAGGACTGCCTGGTGGATATAATTGTACGACAAAAGCTTTTTGGAGAAGTAATAGCTTACGTTTACGTAATTGAATTTCAAAAACGTGGCTTGCCGCATATGCACATGCTGGTAACTCTCAAGCAAAATTCAAAAATAACAGTACCAGAAGTTGTCGATCAATATATATCGGCAGAAATTCCTCATCCCAGTGAAAATCCTGTGTTGCATGGTATTGTCATGAAGCACATGATACATGGACCTTGTGGATCCTGGTGTGAGATCAACGGAAAATGCTCCAAACATTATCCTAAGCAATTTCGAGAACAAACTACTATGGATGAAGATGATTATCCCTATTATCGCAGACGAAACACTAACACCACGTATGAACGTCCTAGTGGATACGTTGTAGATAATCGTCACGTCGTACCGTACTATCCTCTACTTTCTATGATATATAATAGCCATATTAACGTCGGAGTCGTTTCAAGTATTAGATCCGTTAAATATCTGTACAAGTACGTTTACAAGGGACACGATGCTGCTGCTGTAATCATTGGTGAAGCTTCGGAAGATAACGTCATTAATCACGATGAAGCACAAAATTACATCGAAGGCCAGTGGAAGCCTGCTGGCGAATTTTGAGTAAACCTTTGCAGCAAAAGAGTCACGCGATCATGCGACTACCGGTGCATCTCCTAAACGAGCAATCCATAACGATTCGGAACGACGACTTAAACGAGGATACTGTGAGATCTGCGTTGGACCGTGTTACAATGCTAATTGATTACTTTGTATTAAATACACGTGACGAAGATGCCAGGCAGTACGTCTATTCCGAGATACCATGTCACTATGTTTTCAAGAACAGAAAGGTTAGCGGAAAAATCATCCATCAGTGGGAGAAACGTCAAGCTCATTTTAATGTAATCGATCGTATGTATTCGGTCAGTCCATCTCAAACGGAGTTGTTTCATCTACGACTTTTACTGCTAACAGTAAAAGGAACCACCAGTTTCGAAAATTTGAGAACTGTAAATGGTCAGGTTCATGAAAGTTTCGCAGCTACTTACCTGGCCTTGGGCCTTATCGAAGACGATGATGAATGGAGAAGAGCGATGCAGGAAGCTGGAACTTGGATGATGCCTCGTAGATTACGCAAGATGTTTGTCAGAATTCTAATACACTGTCAGCCGGTACATCCTGAAGAACTCTGGGAGGAATTCAAAGTAGTCATGTCCGAGGACTATGTGAGACGCATTAGTATGGTACAGGGTCAAAGAACTGCATACGCACGAATCGCTGCTATGCTTTTGGCAGAAGGGTGGAACCTATCACAATTTCCGACCATGGAACAGGCATCAGAGATCATTGAATCGGATGATATAATCTTACCTGATCAGTCAATGCAAATCGGTATACGACAATACGAACAATTAAATGACAGTCAAAAAATGTGGTTGACACTATACTGAGTGCAGTAGACGCAGCTGATCAACAAGAAAGCAATCAAACTTGCATTTACATCGATGGTCCAGGAGGATCCGGAAAGACTTTCATTTACACCACTTTGTGGCATTTGCTAAACGGCAAAAGCAAATCTGTATGTTTTATGGCTTTCACAGGAATAGCAGCAACTTTGCTACCTCATGGTAAAACGGTGCACAAGACGTTCGGTTTGCTCGTACCATTGTTCACAGATTCGTCATCGAACATCAAGGTTCAATCGAAAGATGGTAAATATTTGGAAAAAGTAGATGCTTTCATTTGGGACGAAGCACCAATGGCTCCGCGCTATGCGCTTGAGGTCATGGACCGAACTCTACGCGACATCATGAATAACGATATCCCATTCGGTGGAAAAATTGTTGTTCTCGGCGGAGACTTCAAGCAACTCCTGCCAATCAAAGTGCACGGCACTCGCAGTGAAATTGTTAATCTGTCTATAAAAAATAGTACACTGTGGCCACATTTTTCGCAATTCACTTTAACGCAAAATATGAGAGCATTGCGGGAAGAAGTAGACTTTGCCAAATTCTTATTGGATGTAGGAAACGGCACGTTGAATGATTCGGAAGATAATATTTTGTTGCCAGAACGTTGCATGGCATCTGCTAATTCCGATATTGTCCAGGATGTATATGGGCAATGTATCAGAGATAAACTGTACAAAGATGCCGCTAAATGCGCGATATTGTCCGCGAGAAATGCCGATGTCAACGAGATCAACACTAGAGTCGTAGACTTACTCGATCAAGCCAGCGATCGAATCTACACGAGCGTCGATAATGCTGAGGACTGTAACACCACCGAGGAAATCAACGAAGTGCTTTTACCGGAGTATTTGAACTCTTTGTCACCGTCGAGCTTACCCCCTTACGAGTTGCGTCTCAGGAAGTACACTATCGTCATGCTCATTAGGAACTTGAGCATCAACCAAGGTCTGTGCAATGGTACAAAGTTACTGGTTTTAGATCTAGCTAGCAACATGTTGCGATGTGAAATTTTAACAGGTGACAAGGCCAGCGAGATAGTATATCTGAATCGCATTACCTTGCACTGCGAGAACGTCTACCCGTTCAGCTTTAAAAGATGACAATTTCCGGTAAAGTTAGCCTTTGCAATGACAATCAACAAAGCACAAGGTCAAACTTTTGAGAAGATTGTAATCGATGTACGAAGCTGTACGTAGCCTTCTCGCGAGTACGTTCTTGGTATGCTTTGTAACGTGGCGCCCGCAGGGCGGCCAGTTACATAAAAGCGTAGGAGTACGGAGAGTCGTACTGCCGCCGAAAGCCGCTGAGAGAGTGCTCGCGGCGACGGAGGATCGTGGCGAGGGGAAGCCGGGGAGAGAGACTGGCCGCGCCGGGCCCGAAGATCGCGCAGACTCGGGCAAGATCAACGCCGCCCGGAGATCGACGGGCGGTGAGAGCCGAAAAGCGAACGCCGGACCGAGGCGGGAACAGCCGCACGAGTTCG
>JARQSU010002270.1:0-11041 GCA_030142265.1 Calameuta filiformis
CGCCTGTAACAGTCGCATGCTTGCGATAGCAAGAAATAGTCTTCTTTGCTGCGAGTTTCCACCGCTGATATGCACCTCTAATATTTTTCCAATCCCTCTTAATTCCAGTCGCTGCCATTTTCTCTGTTAGTCCCATCCATTTGTCTCTTCTACTCTTTTGGAATCTAGTATTATTTGCTTTATTCTCTGGTATATCACGATTGTCGCTTACAAATTGTACGACTAATGCTTTTTCTTCCATGATGAAATTCTCTTTTTGTTGCATGGTGATCTACAACGATTTACATGTTTGTCATTTTCATTTCATGCCTGTTATATAATAGTTATACATACTTACCACATTTACACGATTTTAATGTATTAATTTAATATTAATAGCTTACCTTCGAGAAAGAGAATTCTTACGATTTCGAATTTCAAATATGGTTGCTATGTGCACCAAATATGAAGTTCGCGCTTTCCGAATGCTACCGAATACTCTCGGACATAATTGAATATGCCCGAGTCTTCCCGAATGATTCCGAACGCGGTTGAAAGTACATGTTATAAGACGCTGCTTCCTGTTAGCGTACCTTTAGCTAAAAGCGGCTTAAAAGCGAGTTCTGAATACGGTCACTAACAACTCGGCGCAGTCACTTTTAACTAATAGTGACTCTGTTAGTGACCTTAAGCGCGAGTTCTGAATACGAGCTTTAGTCTCTTAGTCCACATCGTCCGAATGTGTCTTCTGACTCCCTTTTTATAGCAATAAAACTACTTCTGATTGGTCAATATGATTCCCCTTCTTTAAAATTGCTAACATATCGATTGACAATTAACCGTTTTCCAATAATCAATATACCAAGTCGTACTCTGTAATTTGAATCTCCTTGAATGTTATCGAAGAAGATTCAGGCCTATCCTTTTATTTCTTCATTGTTCGATATTAACAAAATATGATACAGTGATTAATATCGTTAAAGTGTCATATAATAATGTGTTATTTCTGAATTATACGATTATATGATTAAATGATTCTAAAGAATATGATTTGATTTGAGTATTAATAATTATAAGGCGTGGAACGTAACAATATGGACATTGTAAATTTCGAAAGATTCCGGATGTATGATTGAATTAATGTGGATGATTTAAGAACTTTGTCGTTTTGTCGAAATCCAATTATACCTTATTTATTTTGATTAATTTTGGTCCAAGTGTTTATAATCGGTTTCTATTTTTGTTAAATTTTTCTTGTTGCTAAAGAAAGTTAAATAAATTAATTTGTTTCGAGTTTCTAACTAAAAAAATTCGTTACAGCTGCAAAATATGCGGTACGTCCACGCGTTAAGTTACCCCTGTCTTTGACTGTTTATTGGTGCGACAACACTATATGCTATCCGACTGAGCTGCTTGGCTCGTATGAATGATTCCCTAAAATGGTTGATATGTTAATTGGTTCAGCAGGTAAAGAATCACAAGAAATAGGAATTAGTTTCCAGGGAATTCTCCTATCAATATTAAGAGGATCGTTCCCTAACTCTAATGTAGTATCTTGTTTTATGGAACTAAGACAAAGTTTAATTGAACTATCTGATGGTTTCTTTGCTCAGGCATTCTTGATCCGTTTCATGTAAGCTAAGCATTCTGGATATAAATGAACTGTTTTGTGTACATACCTGATAGTAGTACCTGACAAGTAGTGTCGATTCGGTGATGCTGCTTGCATGCATCCTCAGTTCAGACGAAGTTGTGACGTAGTTTAGTAAATGATAGTAGTGATGATATTTCATAAAACTTCGAGAATACAATCACCAGGCATGCTTCACTTATTTAGAATTGATTTGAATGATTAGTCTTAACACTTGGCTTTGATTTATCCTCACTTTCAATAATTATGAACAAACAGAGACAACTGCTGAGCAAAAGATCTTTGTTGAAGAATAAGAATTAAAATAATTCATACTAGACGAAGAATACTGACTATAATCAAGAACGACGACTGACTGGATGAAAAAGCTGCTCATTTAGTATCCTATTTATAATCCTATTTAACGACTTCTTTCGTATCCCTTCCATCATTTCTTCTAAATTTGATTAGTCTTCAATTCCCTTTCTTATTAATTAGTGACAAATCAGAACACTAACAATTATCTGTCTGTTATAAGTCATACTAAGGATTAGTATGACAAATTACCTTTGAACATGATGCATGATAAAATAATAAGGATTGGCGTAACAATTTCCAATTGTAGAAGAGATAACATAATTCATAAATTGTGGATTCCAGCATGGTATGAGCGGAATATAAAATAAAGCATAAATGCAAATTGATAAGTATAAATCATAAGGATTGATTATAGTATAGACGATTGATCGACTGTTGGTGAAGATAAAGGCATATGTGATGTGTATAGTATATGTGTGGGTTAGAATATAACAATATGTGAGGGTTGGCCATGAGTTAAATGGCTGTGTATATGTATAAGTGGCAGTGTTGTTCGCACGGCCTGAGGTACGTAAATAATCCAGCACATTCTCCTCTCTTATATTTACCACACGGCTTCAACAAGCTGAATACCATTGACGACGCTTATTGTATATATCTTTATGCATTTCTAAAAAAAATGGACTTACAAATTAAATTTACATGCCATTGAACATTTTCGATAATGCAATATATTTATCTGATTAGCGAAATCACAATGTATTTACATTTTATATCTGTAAAAATATGGATTTCGGTGCTTAGAGCTTGTACATCCCGTTGCGCAACAAAAACTTGTGATATCTCCGAAAAAAACACTTACGTGTAAAAAACTACGTCAAGTACAGGAATGCTGTGAATTCCTCTAATAAAAAGTATTGATATCATATTATTGAGGCCAAGTACATAAGTCACTACATGCTTTCCTATTATATTATCTAGCGCGCCCATCATTTTAATTGTATTTTCAAAATTTCGTATAACGTTTTACCTACTCTTTTACATTACTACTGCTTCCCGTATTTAATTATGTTTTAATGGTGATTCTATAATTACTAAAACTTTAGGTGATTCCTTATCGAGTACTACTTGGTGGGTCCGTGCCATAAATTCCAAAGTACTTACTTTGAACGTATTAATAGTATTCTAATACTATATGTTTGTTATTAAGCTTTTACCGCGATTATTTTTGACGAGTAATTGTCAGTATGTACTATATAGAAAGTTGACACTGGTTTTGAGTTTTATGACTGATATAATGAACGCAAATGTACGGACCCGCCAAGTAGCACTCGATAAGGAATCACCAAAAGCTATATTAGTTATTAAATCACCATTAAATCATAATTAAATACGGGAAGCAGCAGTAATGTAAAAGAGTAGCGAAAACGTTATAGAAAATTTTGAAAATACAATTAAAATGATGAGCCAGTGCTAGATCATATAATAGGAAAACACGTAGTGACTTATGTACTTGGCCTTAATAATATGATTTCAATACTTTTTGTTAGAGGAATTCACAGCACTCCTGTACTTGGCGTAGTTTTTTACATATAAGTGTTTTTTTTAGGGGATTTTCGGTGTGCCCGAAATTTGCTAATACAAAACTTTAGGCACGGACCTACCGTGTAGTACTCGATAATGAATCTCCTAACGATTTATTAATTATTAAATTACGATTAAATCATAATTAAACATAAGTAGCTGTAGTAACACAAAACAATAGCGAAGGCGTTATAGAAAATTTTGAAAATACAATTAAAGTGACGAGCCAGCGCTAGATCATACATATAATACGCATGTAGTGACTTGTGGACTTGGCATTATAATATGATTTAAATATTTTCTGCTAGTAGAGAAATAATGCATGACATAAATCCAGGTTTTTCCTTTTAAGGCAGGGAATTTACTTACAGCCAATCCTGTACTTGGCGAGTTTTTTTTATACGAAAATGTTTTTATGGGGGAGATTATTTAGCCGTGGAATATGGCTACTGTTATTTTTTACCCGATTCCCAGGAATCGTCGTGATAGTGCATATCTGTAAGGTGTGTATATAAATTGATGGATACGGGCAGCCCACTTCTTCATACTACTACAATTATAGCTCTAAGGCTCAAGGCCCCGAGCAATCTAGATAAGACGAAACTACAACCAGTACAACATTTCGACATGATGATTGTATACACAATGAAGAATTCGTTTTTCTTCGGATGTTCATTATGTGCATGTAGGTAATTTTTATGTTTTATTACATACGCAACATAGTTTCATCATTGATGTTCTAAGGGCTTTACCTACGGTTTATAAATTGGACGTCCCATATTTATTTTCATACGTGCCATTAATTGTACACCTTGAAAATGCTTAAGTGAAAGTGAGGGAGAAAGAGTGAAAGAAGTCAACAATGAAACGATGACATTGTGAAATTTCACTGCGTATAAGAAAATTATTTTAGCCCAGTTAAACGGACTGCATAAATAATCGTTGAACAACAAACTTTTATATATCATTATCTTGGATGTTTATGTTCATAGTCATATAAGCACATTGAGTAAAAACGTGTTTCTACAATAATACTTAAATTTTGACCCTAAATTTGAAAACATTCATTTTCTATTTAAATGAATGGTAATATAAAATGTGGAGACGTGGAACATTCTTTAGTTATAAACTGTAATCAGACTAACAGAAAAGCGTGTTATCGAGAATCCCGCACAGAGCATATAAGTGCATGAACCGAATAGCAGCCATGGAGAAGGCGTGGAAGTTATATAAGCTGCATATGTAAACCAGTAGTAAAAGTTACAAGCGCCGATGATGGCATCCAATGTGAAAACCAGTTTCGTTGTCGTGATCAGCCTGCTATTGCGAATTGTGCTCTCACAACTAGATAGAAATCCCGACATTGGACTGAAAACTGTAAGTACTATCTACGCTGTAAGGTGAATCTCACTATGCAATCTGAGGATAGTTAAATATAGATATTGAAATTTATGGAAGGAACACGATACTGATCTTTATCGATGTCATCTAAGAAAAAACAAGGTTCAGAAATAACTCATTTTGCTAATAAATAATCAAAAGTGGCAGATAAAAATTATTTGAAACCTATAATATGAGTAATTTTATAATTAGCCTGATCTGGTGAAAAAATATGGATATCCTGTGGAAATACACAATGTTGTGACTGCTGATGGATACATTTTGGAAATTCATCGAATTCCTACTAAACCAAATTTCAAGCTACACTCACATGGAATTCCTGTAGTGATTATGCATGGCCTTGCTGGTAGCTCAGCAGATTGGGTCATCATGGGACCAGGAAAGTCATTGGGTAACGTTTATTTTATTTTAATAACTTTATTTGACAAATTTTTGTATGAATCTGTACAATATATATACGAGAGTTTTCCCAAAAGTAATCCACAGCGCGCTCTAGGGAGCGTTGTAGGCAACATAGACAACTGATCGAAGCGTCAGTGTGTAAATTGAAGTCTCAAAAGTACGTTGGTAGCATATGGTAGTGGGATTCGTTTAAGGGAAAATGCCAAAAATTCGAGAAGATAACGAGAACAGTCCGTTGGGTCGGATTTCAGCAATAGAGCAACGTGCGTATATTCGCATCGAAACAGTGCGCCGTAAAAAAGTGCCCGATATTCATACCGTGTTAAAAGAAGCGTGTGAAAAGTTTACTGTAAATCATATCACAGTACAGAGGTGGCGCACGAAGTTTCGAAGACGGTTCGCGCGCGGGGCGGCCATCTACTGTAACAGCTGACAACACAAACGCTTCAATCATTGCAACGTTGCTCGACGAAGACCGAAAAATCACAGTAAGAGAAATTGAAGCGGAGACAGGAATCTCGAAAACAAGCACGCATTGTATTTTAACACACGTGCTAGACAAACGAAAGGTGGTGGCGCGGTGGGTACCGCACTTCTTGTCAGCCGAGCAAAAAGCAACACGTTCGGAAATTGCGCACGAATTGCTTGCTTGTTACGAAAATGAAGGTGAAACCTTCCTCGATCGCATCATCGCAGTTTATGAAACCTGGATGAACCTTGATGAACCTCGAGAGCGTAAAAAGTTCGTCGCCAACAGTCGAAAATTAAAGAAATGATGATCTTTGCCTGCGATAAACGGGGCGTCGTAATTGCCATAGATCGAGTTCCGACGGGTACTAGTGTCACTGGAGGGTACTACAAAAGTTTTCTTCAGAATGTCTTGCGCCCAAAAATCCGTAAACTGTGTCCAGGAATGTTGCCAAGTTGATTGCGTAAGATAATGCGCGCCCGGACATCAGAGCACCGACCATCGAACTTCCCGAAAAATACGGCTGGGAACAATTCCGCCACTCGGCTTATAGTCCTGATCTCAGCCCACCTGACTTCGATCTCTTCCTCAAGCTGAAGGAACTCCTTTGGGGGATGCGTTTTTCGACGCTGGAAGAGCTTCGAGGAGAAGCGACCCGACAGATTCGGATGCTCAATAAGAATGGGACGCCGAACGAAATCCAAGCACTTCCGCATCACTGGCAATCGTGCAATAATAAGGGAGGAGATTATATTGAAAGCCTGTAACCACTTGTATCTTCTTCAATAAATATTTTTCGAGTTAGAGCCAACTGTGCATTACTTTTGAGACAACCCTGGTATATATTGTGATGTCAGACTTTTCTGACCTTAATGAGAACGCGAGGCAATCAAAGTGCATACAATTTTCCTCGTTTGATTAGGTTCTTCTCGAACCAATTGTCACATTCTTCATTCTAACTAACAATCCATCCAGCGACAGATTCAATTGGGAATATTTTTGATAAGAAACAGGAAAATCTTCCGATAGTGAAAATAATGTCTATAATATCCAAAGAAAATATCAACCTCATCAGTTATAAAGTCTCGCCTACCTGATCGACTCAATATTGTAATGTTGTACATTACAATAATAGTACATTATGTATCTCGGAGCGTCCGTGCTCGAAGGAGAACTTTAATTGATTGCAATTGGAAACAAATACAGTAAAATGGCGTTTGATTATACAATGTACGCACACGTGTGGGGTAATGTTATAAGTTTTCAATCAACTGTGACGTACTGGGTCATTAAAATGGACCCAGGGTCTGTTCAAATTAGCTATCGCAATAACTCGAATGGAGGGGGACGCGAAAAGAAAGGGAACACGGGGTACGATGGCAAAGAATATAATTAATAAAGCAAATTGTCGATAGAAAGAAATACAAAACGGAAGAGAAGATAAACCAAAAGATAATAAGATATGTAACAGCTCAAATGATTATACGCAACCGCTGACTAGACAAAATCACAACAATAGCACTGGTGCTCGTTCGGGAGCACGCGGTGTCGAAGGGCTTTAAATTGGTTTGGTGGTAAGGGGCGACAGGGGGAAGGAGGAACACGTAATGGACAAGGGGGACGAGAGGGGCAAGGAGGGCTTACCGGCACTAGATATCTCGAAAACAATAACTGGGCGCCAGCTACTTATACGCCGTAGCACCGTCGAGTGACCTAAGAAGGTTCTCGAATATTTACTCGATTACAATTTACACGGCTAGCGGGGGAAGAGGTGAGGGGTCTAAGGAGGAGGGTTCTCGCACACAAAATGGCTCTTACAAATTACCTCGGTTATGAGCTAAACAAAAGGGCAATAGGAAGAGGAGGGTACGGAGAGTTTTCCAAAAAGGGGGACGCAAAATACTAAAACTAGGGCGCACGCAATATATGACGGGCCTCGAGCTTGTGGGCGGAAGACTCGTGTGAAATCTAAAAAGGAACTATAAAAATGCCGAGCCACGTGGGCTGGCTCGCTACTGTCCTGAAGGGACCTACAAAATCTAAAGCGCAAATAGACAAAAAACGGGGTAGGGAAAAGGGACAAAAGGGAAAACTCAATCACTTTGGAATACTCACTCACTTGATCCACACCGTAATCCAAAATAGCGCAAATTCGTACTTTCTCCCACTCTCACCTAGTATGCACCGATTCAAACTCCGCACATCGCTAATAATACTTTGGCTCGAAGGGGTGATCTCTTCGCGGTTTCCGGTCCTCGTGGGCCTCCAGGGCATCGGTGAATGGCTGGATCCGCTGGGTTGAGAGGGCTACGCGCTCTCGCATTGGTTGGCAGTCCCGGCATGGCAGGGCATTGGTGGATTCTCGTGTCGCTGGCTCGTTGGGCCTTCCAAGGCTTCGGAGCGGGTGGCACGGCGCTGGCTTTGCCGGCGCGCGGGCTGGCTGTCACGCGCCGGGCAACATGGCGGCCTCCAGGCTTGTCAAAAATTCTCCCGGGCATGTCCTTGGGGCTTGAGGGAGAGGGCTCCACCCCTGTTACATGGGCCTCTTTACTACCCGTGTGACGGGACTGCACGGGGGCTGAACACTCGTGACGATGATGGTGGCGGACGGGCGTCCATCCCACGGGGATTTCGATCATTTGGTCCTCCTGCCCATGCCATCTCTGCCATCCGCTGCCTCGGCAACGTAGCCGCTCTCGCGATCCTTCCTTGGATGGCGAGTGTCCTTTTAGAAGATCCTCGATGGCTCCGAGCCAGTGCCCTAAGGGGTAGGGAACAGCGAGGGAAGGGTAGAGGGAAGGGATGTTAAGACTAAATCCAAAAACTTAAAACAGTAAATGTTCGCAATAGACAATATTACACGCAATATACGCAATTGAAGATAATGAATAGCAAGCCGCAATCCTCAAGGCCGGTGGGGACCTCGAGCCAGGTAGCGGGGAGGAGTTCGTAGTAACATTTTTGTTACACAACATTGTGGTATTATCGTAGTGGATCGGGGGCCGTCGAACGGGTGTCTGGAGGGCGAAGCCCCGGTGGGGCTCAAAATTCAAAATTTGATTAAAAATATTGTTTTAAGTACGAGATAATAAAAATAAAAATTGATAGAATAACAATTTTCTTAGTTCAAAATTAGAAGTTAATTTGACAGCGAATGTTTATTCGATTTTAATTTGAATTCAACTAAATTCACAATTTTAAACTGCGAATATTTAAATTTGTCATAGATCTTTTTTTCAGTTTCGAGATTTTTATCATATTAAAAAAGAGATTTTTCAATTAATCGAAGGCAACAGATGAAAAACATCAAGTACAGACATTTTTTTATTTTATTACGTTTGCTACTAGTCTAACCAAGAAACATCAGGCAATCGTCGTGCGCATGCACGTCGTCTTCATACACGTTTCCAAGCGCCAACGCGCATGTGTAAGCGACAATTATTTTCTTATTGCGGTCCACGGACGACAAAATTCCCCCCCCCCCAAAATTGCTCATTTTGATAATTAGCCCGACCCCTCCCGGAATGACGAAAAAAACATTTTCCCTTTGCATAAAAAGCGGTTCTCCCGATCGCGTCATTCTCGTGTCAGAAAGAATGATTCTATGGAAAGGGCTTAAAAGGGGATGGCAACAGCTTGCCGAGCTCTGATGTAACAGTGCTGCCACACGTCTTGGCAAGCTGTGGAAGCACGCGTTATGCAGGGACTAGACTTTTGTACACCTGTATGACGTCGCACCTCAGTTATGCCTAACAGCTTAGTTACGCCACATTGAGGCGAAAACATCAAGAGACTTGGTCGAGTCTCGCTCCAAGTACAGGCAACTGGCTGTACAGGGCACAGCTCGCAGAGACTTTTTACTCGAGTTAACTCTTATACCTGTATCTGGAACGAAATATCTTATGAACCTATATGAGAACTTATATGAGAAAACGTTATTGATACATTCATTATAGGAATTAAGGGTTCCGAATTGATTGCCACCAAGTTCAATATGATTAGTGTACGAGATCAGGGCGTATTGAGATGGCGAGCGAGATGATTTTATTTCAGCTCCGTCGTCGTCGTCTTTTTCGCACGTTCATCTACTTCTTTACACGACAGATGGCGCTCACTGCTTTGCCTTCTTTACCTATTTGTACTCTAAAGGGTGTTGGAAATTTACGAATACACAACACAATCAAATATACTTTGTACGTGAAACTACCGTTCACACCGAATTTCCAGTTATTATAAGGCTGCTTTCACAATAGTATAGAATTATTAAGTCTTTAATAGCATTCATGTGGAGCGCGTGTGTATGGGTGTACGTATGTGTGTGCTTCGCATATTCCTCCTATTTTAGGTGACAGTTTTTAGAGATATAGAATGTCCAGGTGTTCCTCTCCGTATTTCCTGTATCTAGGTGTCGAACGTGAAAGTCAAGGGTCTCCAGGTTTTCCTGTCTAGAGTTTTCTGTATCTAGGTATCCGACGTGGAAGTCGAGGGTGTCCAGGTGTTCCGCTCCGTAGTTTCTTCTATCTAGGTGTTAAATGTGGAAATCCAGGTTGTCTAGGTGTTTCTCTCCGTGGTTTCCTGGATCTAAGTGTCGAACGTGGAAGTCTAGGGTGTTCAGGAAAGTGTGCAACAAGCGACGCTTTTTCGTTTCGTTCGAACTATAGTATCCTCTTTATTGTTCGCACGGCCTGAGGTACGTAAATAATCCAGCACACTTTCCTCTCTTATCTTTGCCACACGGCGTCAACAAGCTGGACACTATTAACAACGTTTATATGAATTCAAGATTACATTTTTTTTTAATTTGTATATATATTTATGAATTTCTAAAAAATGGACTTACAAATTAAATTTATATGCCATTGAACATTTTCGACAACGCAATATATTTTTCTGATTAGCGACATCACAATTTATTTACATTTTATATCAGTAAAAATATGGATTTCGGTGCTTAGAGCTTGTATATCCCGTTAAGCAACAAAAGCTTGTGATATCTCCCAAAAAACAGTTATGTGTAAAAAACTACGCCAAGTACAGGAGTGCTGTGAATTCCTCTAATAAGAAGTATTGATATCATATTATTGAGGCCAAGTACATAAGTCACTACATGCTTTCCTATTATATTATCTAGCACTGGCCCATCATTTTAATTGTATTTTCAAAATTTCCTATAACGTTTTAGCTACTCTTTTACATTACTACTGCTTCCCGTATTTAATTATGATTTAATGGTGATTTAATAATTAATAAAACTTTAG
>JARQSU010002271.1:0-11018 GCA_030142265.1 Calameuta filiformis
CTGCCGGGCAACTCGGTACGTCGAGACTATCTCCCCACGGCAGATTCGAGCACCTCGACCTCCACTAACTCTTCACGGAATCTAGCGAGAGCCTTAGCATAACTGTACTAATCACCCGAGAGTATAGTTTCTGACCAGGGTGGCGACCCGAAGGGTGCCGGAAATCGAGAGCGGTATCTGTATCGGTAGCTGGAGTCGCCTTGTGACCGTGATTCGAAAAATCACGTCACAATACATACATTAATAAATACTATTCTGAACGTTAAATTTCTTTATCCCACTTTAAAAAGTGTGCGATTGACTGTCTTATGTTCGACAAATCAGAGTTTAATGATAATATTACTGTTTCTACTTGAGTGAATGTGTTCACAGAATCAAACTCCTGCCACTTCCTTCACTACCTTTTCTACTGCAATTGTTTTCTTTTGGCGATGATTGAAATTTAAATGATGAAATTTCTAAATTTTTAATATTTATTTTCTCGAGAACCCTGCAACCGAGTTTGTTCAAGTTACGTTGCTCGTCAGAATTCTTCTTACAAAATTAGGTGTTCTGTTTGTGCTATTCTCTTTGCTATATAACTTATTGCAAATTCTGTCGAAAGTCAATCTATGGTTGCACTGTGTTATTCTATGTTGTGAGATTTTCATACAGTTGCTCTTTTGGAACCCTGTTCCTTATTCAGTTTCTCATAGTGTACTATACGCGTTCCGATCCACCGCTTGAACTGTCACTGTCGTTCTCTGTTGCGTAATTCGCCTTGACTATCGGGAGGTCGGTCAGACTTATTAACGATTCCGGTAAATCGACGTGTCGCTGTATCGGGATCGAACTCTAATATCTTTTCGAACTATTCGTCTGAACGGCATTGCGTCGACAGGCGGTGATATCGGTAACCGCGCACATCTCGTTCAAATCGTCGCGTATCCCGTTAGGTATCATGTCTCGCATGACATTGTCGTATCTTTTATCTATTATTATTATTATTCTACCCGTTTGGTCTGCTATCGCTACTTATTGTTGAAACGTTCCGAATAAAGGGCATTTTTGTTACTGTTAATTTCTGGTTCTCAATCTTCCTTTATTTAACATCTGTACGTTTCCCGCCCCTCTACCTGCCGGTTTACACTACCTAGCTGGGTCCTCTGTCCCATCTCCCCGCGCTACCTTTTCCTTTCGTGGCACTACGTCTGGCGTGGCACATGTCTGTCGCGAAATTTCACGTGCCGCATAAGGGAGATTCTGGAGGTACCGTTCGGGGGTTTGTGGCCTAAACGGGTTGTCACGCTACGGACAACCTATTCCTATTTTTTGTTTACGTCACAATATATATGTGAAATGTAAAATATATTCAAATGAAGAAATCTCATACCACTTGTCCTTCTTCTTAGCAACATTTTTAAAGTCACGATGACTTTTATCGTAGAGAAATTTGATTGAATTCGAGGATCCAATGGAATTTTACAAAAATACAATTTTTGTATTTTGTAACACGCCGTGTTACGTGTACCGTTGCATTATGGAATGCCCATGAAATGGAAATCGTAACGACTCATCAGAAGCTCATGAGCCTGCTCACGTGCCCGGAGGTCGAGATTACGGGTATTCTTCCCGTAGATGACGAGATGCCTCTACGTCAGTACGAGTAGCACGAGCGAATCGGTGATACCCACCGCGTATACAAACGTTCTCATAGCTGCGTACACTACACTCAGGCGCGTCTGAAGTTGTACGACTACCTGGATGTATTAGATAGATGTGTTTTGTATTATGACAACGACTCATGTATATGTTGCGACGGGTATTTCTCGATATTAGTCCGAAATCCTCCACGTACGTAACTCTACCGTCGAGCCTCCCGCGAGCGAGAATACCGTTGGGCGCCAGACACCGCAGCCCGGGGTCGAAGCGAGAGATTTTTCTTAACCCGTTACGATAACGGCGGAAGCCTCGATTACTTACGCGACAGCTCGGCCCGTTCCCTACGCGAAACGCTAAGGATAGAGGGGTAGGATTCTTACGGAAGGGGAATAACTCGTACGTAAGAAGCACACGGCAATTACAAGAATATAACCGGGAGCCGTATTTATTCACATCTTAGGTGGCTCTTACAAACATCTCCCCGATAACGAGAGGGGAGGGACGCGACACAGGACACGGCGGACTCGTCGCCCGGACGATTACACTCTTCGTGGACCCTATGTGCGAGAGTGACAAAATAGCGTGATTCTGACGTTGTCGGCCCTTAAGCTAGATAGGCCGTTTTGATCCGACCGGCGCGGGCAAGTGTCACATAAAGCACAATTATAAATTACAATAATACAAATGGTAAATAACAAGTCCAAACAAATTTCAAACAGTATGGTGTCCAGGCGGACAACTAAACGGAAAACAAGAGTCAATACGACCAAACGTACAGACCGATAGGCCCGAGAAGCGAGGTGCCGGTATACTCTTAAATAAATTAACGCTGAACACAGGCGTACACTATCGCACTTTCCTTATACAACGCCGAACAATATCGAACGAGAAACGATCTCGACAATCGGCCGTCCTCCCGTCACACTCCAAGTTCCTGGGCAATAATTACGCGACAAACGACACTGGAAAATCAAGATCGAAAGACAACCGACCACGAAGTTTCCCCGTCTACGGGACTTTCACATTCGTCCGCCGGGGATACGCGATCTCCGGAGGACGATATTCTACAATAGTTCACTCTAGCCGGTACGGCCTCAACACGATACGAAATTATTCGGGGAAAAATCGTAGACAGAGCCGAAGAACTCACCGGTAGTTGATACGCAGGACCACACGCTCACCACGACGGCCGACGGACGAGAGAGAGAGAGTGCTCCTCACGACGTCGTGCCGTCGCAGCTCCCCACCACTCTAGGCCCGCCTGCGGGGCCCTCTACGTCTAACTCTCCGCGCTATAATTTAAATTACTTATAGGAGTACCCTTCGAGAATCTATTACGATATTCGATAATTAAGAGGCTCTAATATCTTTGAGCGCACGACACGGTATTGCGATGTTGTTCGCTTTGGGATGCAGCAGCGGTTTTCCCCAGCGAGGTGAAGGCAGCGATACTTTTCCTTGAACTTCGGGGCCCCTCCTCGGGGTCTCCCGTAGCCTCCACTTTCGCCGCCTCGGCTTTCGGGGTGGCAAGGGTGCTTCCCCTGCCAGTCGCTCTGCTCCTCGTGGTGCCTGGTTCTTCCAGTGGCGGAGGACTTTTCCGGGGACCGTCGACTCCTCGCTGTCCCTTAGTTCCTCCGCTGCCGGTACTTGCGGAATGCTTTCTAGTGCGAGGGCTTGCGGTCCCTGATCTGCCTCTCGCGTATCCCTCTGCTCACAGGCCGGTAGACGAGACTTCTCGGGGCACTCTATGTAGGGATCTTCCTTCGTGCGGCTTCCCGGTATTCGATGTGTCGTGTACGTCGTCACATAAATATCATACGAAAAATACATGCGTTAATTTGATAATTTAGTTGAGTTCCGCAGGACCTTGGAGTTTGCCGCCGTGGTGATGCCCTTATGTCGGGGCGGCAGTTACGCCCCGATAGAAACGCGCTAGCTATTTTCCTCCCAGTGCGAGTGACGTTTTTTGCAACATCACAATGTATACGTATCGGGTGGTCGTCACGCCGATAACGATTATGAGCCACCGCTGGTAGTCTTTTGGGCGATTTAGCGGACGAGCTGAAGTCGTATGGTGCCGATAATTATATCACGTCTTTCGTATCGGGAGGACCGAAATTTTACGCGTACCGAGTGCGCAAGCCAGACGGTTCTCACGCCGAAGTCTGTAAGGTCAAAGGTATCACGATCGACCACGCGACGAGTCTAGTTATTAATTACGATTGGGTACGCTCTTATGTAACGGGAGAAACCAGCGACCCTGTCGTTTTACACTACGACGCGATACTCCGCACACCGTTTCACGACGTAGTGACGCGTCTAGAACCGAAAACGTGTAAACCTACAGAGCTTCATAAAAGGCGGCGTAACAGTCGTTTCGGATCTTTACCATACGGTTTTATATAACAATTATTAAAAACAAAAAAATGTACAAATGTATATGTCGCACTACATAACGCTAAAAATAAAACGCATTTATCTGACAAATAAAAATCTCTGTTATCAGTGTAACACCCCGCCCACATTATTTGTTTATTCAGCGGTGCTTCGGAAGTAGGCTAGCCGTGCACGCTGGTTAGCGATAAGGGCGACGCACATACACACAGGCCATTAGCTCACAGGGATACGATGAGCTTGCCCTGACGAGGGGGCGAGCAACGTTACCTGTCCCAGCGATGATAAGGGAGTAAAGACCGGTAGACTCTTTAACAGTATGTTCGTAAAGAATACCGCCAAATATGGACGTCGATGATCTGCGGACCCATAGGATGCGGAATGACGTTTTTCGTAAAGAAATTTCTACGGTTCATCGAGGACATGAGCGATATGCGCTTTGCGCCCATTCTCTTTTACTGTGCAGAGTGGCAGGAAGGGTACAGGGGGTACGGGAGCGCTATAGAGTTTCACGGGGGGCTATTGCAGAACACCGATTACGGCAGCGACCCGCGCCCGAAACTCGCCATCATCGACGATCTCATGAGAGAATCATCCAATAACACGGTTGCCAACTTTTTTTCAAGGGCAGCCATCATAAGAACGTGGTTATAGTTATCACGCAGAATCTCTTTCGTCTGGGGCCCGGCCAGCGAGATATCTCGTTGAACGCCAATTACATCGTTGCATTTAAAAATTCGCACGACAGAGCGCAGACACAGCATCTGGCGAGAGAGATGTTTCCTGAAAACCCGTGCTTCGTACAGGAAGTCTACCGCGATGCCACGGTGCAACCGCACGTTTATCTACTACTCGATTTAAAGCAATCGACGCTCGATAACTGCCGCTTTCGTACCTGTTTCTTTCGGACCCATTCCACTACCTGTACGTACCGCGAAAGGATATAGAGGGAGTGTACAGTTATTGTAAAGGCCCGCCCCGCGAGGGGACGGCACCTATGCGACCTCGCCTATACGGGCATACGCTACAAAACTTCCATCCACCCAGCGGCGGCCACGACGCCACCCTGCTGAAATACATAAATGTTAAGTTTATGGGGGTGCAGTGTGCGAATGATGACGAGATGAGATGGGGGTGAAATGATTGATGAGTTCGGGCTCGCATGACAGCTGGTACGACTCTGCCCTGCGGACCCGGCCTAACCGGTGTAACGATGACCGATATGAAACCCCTAAACCGCCCGGTTGCGCGGGGGGCCCGCGAAGCTTGCGGTTCCGCGCCCCCATCCCCGGCGACTCTGACAATCACCGGGCGGGCAATCCCGGAAGCTGATTCCGTCGCGGTGCTGCCGATCTAGAGGATAGGCTAGGGCACGCTCTCCCCGGCCAATGTGGAATTACCTGCCTACCCGGAGAGTGCTTCAGAAGTCCGCTAATAGACTGAACAGCTCGGGGTTGAACACAAGACCACGCGCATTCCCACGCGCCGTCTTGAACCGCGTCCCGCAGAGTTACTCTCTGAGGGCTAAATTCGGCGCAATCTAGAATGAAATGCGCAACTATGTCCAACCCTCCACCACAGACATATTCCTCGCCAACGGCAAGCCGAAGACGCGCCAAGCGCTCCTGGAAGTTACTGTGGCCTGTGAGGACCTGTGTCACGTAGTGGCTGGGCCGGACCCAGCGCGCCGCCGCAAGCCTATGAACCACGTCAGGGAAAAAGGCGTATGTGATCATACCCTTGTCCGACGCCGCCCAAACGGACTGCCACAAGTGCAATGCCTCTTCCCTGATTTTACCGTACGCGACCCGTTTGCTCTGCATGCCCAGAACAACTACCTGTCCGATCTCGGCGTCCTTCTTTACTCTAATCTGATACCTAGCGCGATGTTCGCGAAGCAAGATGTCAACGGGAAGCACGAACGCGACAACGCACAAGGACGGCCCCCATGCCGTGCGATAAGCACCTGTAACGGAGATGAGCGCCCGGCGCTGCATCGACCTCAAGGCCCTCGGATCACCCTGTGAGCAAAGGTCGGCCCATCCCGCGGCCGCATAGGCGACCGTCGGCACGAGCACGCCCCGATATATCGCCGAGAGCGACTCGAAACGAAGGCCCCACTGGGCTCGCGCCAGTCTACCGAGTTTGTTAAACAGCGACCCGACCTTGTCGCTGAGATACCTAACGTGGGAGCTTACCCCCATGCCTCTATCGAAGTGGATGCCGAGATATTTTACGGTGCGTTTAAATTTAATACCTGTTTCCCTTAGTCGGATGGTCGGCGGCCTATCACTCAGCTTCGCTTTAGTGGCCCTTACTGCTCTAGCCCATAAGGGACAGTTTATTGTGAAGGCTGTCCTGCGAAGGGACTTTGCCTATGCTTCCACGCCCTTTAGGGCATACGCTACAAAACTTCCTTCTACCACCAGTTCAACACACCACCCCGAGCCGGGCGATGGAAAAACCCAGCAGCGCCTGCCGGACATTAGCAGGATGAGCAGTTTAGCCGCGAAATGGTCCCAAATACCCAGCCCTCGTTAACCGGGATCCGGGGCCATCCCGCGCCCACGGGGAACCACGGAGAGGCCTGCCCACTAAGTCCCGACCTGGACTACGCCCTGACCCAATTCATTTGAGGACTGCCCTATAAAGGTCTAGGCCCAATAAAACGCACAAGCACGAACAGTAGCTCGCGCCGCGTTTACGGGCCCATCCCTTAGAGGACTGCATCTTGAGGACGCACAGACGCTACTCGTTACTCGCGCCGGGTCCCCAGGCACACCCCTTTACACATCATTATAACTTCGGTCCAGGAAACGCACTGCGCGTACTCGACAAAGGCGCTTGCACAGGATTCACGGGCCAAGGACTGCGCCTTGAGAACACACAGATGCTACTCGTTGCTCAAGTTAGGTCCCCAGGCGCATTCCTTTGCAAATCATTATAACTACGGGCCCGGAAACACACTGCGCGTTGAGCGCACCGGGTTAACCGGCCCGTTTATCTTAACTCGTTCGAAAAATCGTTCAAATGCAAAAATAATTCGTTCGAAAATGCTCTCATTCTACCTTCATTATATCCTCATTATATCCTCATTTCATTTCATTATGCCCTTCATTCATTATCGGAGTCGAGAAACCACCAGGCGCCACTCTTCGCTCGCCACCTGGGCTCCTGACTCACTCCCCGTCTGCCATTTGCTTCCCCGAGCGTTAAGGTGCTAGGGCCCCATCACCTCGACAAGGTTGCAGACGTAGATAGGGGCCCATAAGGGACAACTTGGAGGGATCTGCACGACGCCTATACCCACCAAGATGTGCCCGCCGGTTTCGCCGACCTGGATGTCGCCGGGATGCTGTGCCGCCGGTGACCCAAAGAAGACCTGGAGCACCCGGGAGGGGACTTCGCCGTTTCCGTCGGCCGACGAGGGCTGTCCTCTGGCCCATCCGTTGCCGATACGGCCGGCAGTTAGACGAGGGTTTCCTCCCTGGCCCGCCTAAGGCCTGCCGGTCGCCTACGTCAGTACCTACGTCCGGCCGAGAAGTCGCCAAACCACCTCTACCCGCCAGGCCCAGTATTTTTTTGAGGGCCGTGGCGCCAGGATCTCCGCTCGTCTCCACCTGGGTTGACCGCCTTGGTTGTTCGACAGCCAGATCCTCTCGTTACCTATTTATAATAACTGAATTATTGTAAGATCCGAAACCCGAAAATCCTCGAGATATTCGTGTGAAGGGTTGCCTCCACTCCCGTCCTAGAGGATCCTTGTGCCCTGTGGGCACGATAAGACTTTCTTCCGAAGACGTGGAGCGAGGTCCCGGTCAGCAACCTGTAAAGCACGGGAAGCTGTCACTCGGAGAAACATCAGGACACAAAATAGGGAATAGGGTAAAAGGCCCACTTACCTGAGAGTACCACAATAGAACATCACACATACTTTGCGACGAGCACAATTTCAAAACATCGCGACAGCAGTATGCGCCCAGTGGCATGACGGCGCGGAAGACGCCAGTACCGCCCTACGTCGGAGCGCTGGCGAACTATTAATCGAAAATTTCGTCGCCGCAGTAACCGTTTATGTATGCTCTTTCGCGAGTGAAACGTGAGTGTACGCGAGTGGTGGTTTCCCCGATTACGTCCACGGCGAAGAGCCTGTTTTGTTTCTTCCGTCCATGTTTTTTTCATTTTACGTTTTGTTAATTTGCGTTAGTATACTCTATGGGATATTTCCGTGACTGTGATGTACGTTCTCTTCAGTTGATCGGATCGCGTTGTGTAAGATTTACTCGTACGGCTTGTAAAAAGAACGGCTAACTGGGATAGCATAAATCCCGCCGCGGCTACCTGAGTCCTCGCGGCTCCCGATATTCGTGAGAATAAGAGTCAGTCGGCAAATAATTACACGCTGCCTGGGATAGTGTAAACTCCCTCAGTAATAGGAGTCAACCTGAGTGTCGACCCCGCGATACCGAATCGAATATTTATTATTATGATTTTCCGTACCTTGATTTCCGTACCGTTTCCGTTATCTGGTTTTATAGTGATTTTATCCCTTGACGACATATTGACTATTTCTGTTTTAATAATTGTTCTTATTGTATCTCCACAACTATCTTGATTATCCGTGTAACTGGAGTACGAAAGGGGACTCGGAAAGCGTGTTACCGTAATCGGCAGATTGGCCGTGCGTCACACTACATTTTCTCGCGGGCCGTGAGTGTGTCCTGGTAAAATTCTATCTCTGTGCGTACGTACTCTTTCCGCTGCCTGTGTCCAGGCTCGCATACTAATAATCACGGCTGTTATCTGCTAGGGCTTACCAGCTACCTTTCGGCCGCTTCTAATATCTGTGCCCCTTGCGTCACGCAGCGACTACCTCTGGTAGCCTTTCATACCTCTGTCGGGTTTCTGTTGTTATTGCTTATGTCTCTGTTGCCAGATGCAATAAATTGTTAAGTTTTTGGTTATGTAAAACTGGCTTACGGCTCTTACTATCTAATTACCCTGTCCCTCTCCTTTGCCTTATACGGGCTGAGCTAGTCGGACTTCCGCGACGCATCGGTTCTAGTATCATCGGATTTTCGTTTCCTCTCGTTGTCTCGGTGCAGTCTATTATCTATTCCTCGTGGCATCACTGGATGCCTGGCGCCCATCGGCATACCGGTTAGATTTGTCTATCACTTACGGGTCCGAGAGTATTGGACCGATCGAGCGAGGTTGCTGATATAGCAGGTATACAGGGTGTCCTACGCAACTGGAACAGGCTGTACCTCCTAAACGGTTGGGAATAGAAGATGATGTTATGAGTGAAATTTAAATGGCATCAGACGGTGCATAATATGCAACTAATTTTATGCACTTTTGTGTACCGATGCATTAGAAAAATGCAACTGCACTTGTTTTAATGGAAACCTATATTTTCGACTACACCAGTCGATGCAGTTTCTTATGCTCTACATAAAAGTACTAACATACTTATACTCTAAACTTATTCGTTAGAGAGTTATCGAAGCTAAAAGTTCTCTGAATTTTTTTGGTCTCTCGGCATGTCTTACTAAGTGCTTACGTTATAACAAGTGTTCGAATGGTTCTCCATTGCAATTCAAGCATTTTTCCATCCGCTTTTTGACGTTGACGCATAAGTTTAGAGCATAAGTATGTTAGTACTTTTATGTAGAGCATAAGAAACTACATCGACTGGTGTAGTCAAAAATATAGGTTTCCATTAAAAAAAAAAGTGCAGTTGCATTTTACTAATGCACCGATACACAAAAGTGCATAAAATTAGTTGCATATTATGCACCGTCTGATGCCATTTAACTTTCACTCATAACATCATCTTCTATTCCCAACCGTTTAGGAGGTACAGCCTGTTCCAGTTGCGTGGGACACTCTGTATATGTATATACCAGAGATAGATCTCTGTTTCCGGACCTAGTCATCTTTAGTATCTTTTTGGGAAATCCGGGAACAGGTGTTACAGGGTATAGCCATTGTTGCTTACGAGTTTGACAGTATAGGCAGCGGTTTCTCGCCGTTGTACGACGGATTGCAAATAATCGATAGCACTTATGGTTCAGGAAAACCACGGCAGAAGCTCCGTATCCTGTATTATAATAATCCGAAGCATTATCAACCTATTTTAAATATGCGGAGTGGGTTCGGGAGCCGTGGTTGTTGTATACTGTGTAACAGGGCTTACACGCACGAGGTAGAACATAAGTGCTTCCACATATGCGCTAGGTGTGTCGGAAAACCGGTCTGCGATTCAGCTCTACCCACAGTGTATTGTCGGGAGCGCCATGAGTACTTTTTTAGTCAAACCTGTTTCAATAATCATATAATCACGTTATTTATCAAACAGAAGGGAAAAGAAAAGAGCGTGCGCCAGGCCATTCGCAGCTGTCCGCAGTATCTTAGACCTATTCAAAGAACGATTCGTAAGCACTCTTGCGATAAGGTGTACTACAGCGTCTGCAGGAGTGTTACTGACGTACGACATCGGTGTTACGTCAGACCGTTATAAAAGGATACCGCTGAAAAACAATTTTCTACATATTTTACGATTTGCAACACAGCAGATACACAAGATGCCCGGTGACGACACGGTGCGTATCTACACGCCAAACTTGTGCGTCGTTCAGCAAGCGTGCACGGCGTGCATAAACGATACAGATCTCGCGACGGTATGCCCGACTTGCGGCGTATGCGAGTACATCTTTGAAGAGGATCCCGAAAGGCAGTTTGCAGATTCGCATCCAATCCTAAAAGAAAATAGTTTCAGCACGTGATCTGCGTGGCGCATAACGCCAGGAGTTTCGACGCCCAGTTTGTACTACGACACATCGTGAAACGTAAAAGAAAAACTCTAAAACCACCGACGCTGATACTCAGCGGTATGAGCATCATTGTTACGTCCGACGACACGCGAGATCCCGAACTGGGAGTACGTGGAGGACGAACTTAATTATGTTTTGGGATTCTTG
>JARQSU010002272.1:0-10869 GCA_030142265.1 Calameuta filiformis
TTTGTCCCTTCGTGTACGCTAGTGTTATAAGAGAACATTGCCATTTCAATCAATTGGTCCCATTCCTTTTGTGTGGTAACGTAGTGCTTTAAGTATTCTATCAGAACATGATGCGATCTCTCGAGGGAACCATTCGACTGAGGGTGAAAAGCGGTTGTTTGATATTTCGTTATTCCAAAGGCTTTGCTTAGAGAGCGGATCAAAGTACTTAAAAAATTAGCTCCTTGATCGGTGAGTACAGACTTTGGTGCTCCAAATCGACAAACAAAATTTTTAGTAAATGCATCTGCTATCTCTTTAGACGTGGCCTCTTGTAGAGGTACTGCTATTGAAAATTTAGTCAAATCGTCTTGCATGGTTAATAAATATTGGTTTCCTTTACGTGTTTCAGGTAGTGGTCCTACTATGTCCATGGAGACTTTGTCAAAGGCATCTACGGATGTGTCGGTGAGTACCATTGGTTGTTTTGTTTTTATTCTAACTAATTTCTTCTTTTGACAACTCACACATTGTTGGATAAATTTTCGGATATCGTTTTTCATTCCGTCCCACATAAATCGTTCCTTTATTCGTGCATAGGTTTTAGTAATTCCCTTATGTCCTCCAATCAAGCTTTCGTGATTTTCCTTAATGATTTCATATCGGATTTCTTCAGTTGGGATTTCTATTTCATTTGAATGTATTATGATTTTTATGGAAACTTCGCGGAATATATTATATATTGAAGCCATTATTGTTTCCCAAGTTGTAGTAAGAAAACCTTTTGGCGATTTTGCCATTGCTATAACTGATATCCTTCGTTGCGTCAATAAATTCTTCAAAGTTTCTAATGCGGTAATCACAGTTTCAGTTCCTTCGACTATCATTAGGTAATACGAGACGTTCCCAATTTTTTCCAATATTATTTCTCCGGGTTCTAATGTCTTTTCTCGTATTGTTGGTAGTCGGTTATGATTTTGTAATTCTTTCGAGCCATCGTCTACCGGCTTTCCATGTTTATTTATAAACACTGCTATATCTCCTCTTTGTAATGCGATATGGTCGCGCACTTCAAGTATACGGCTGTTTGTCTGTAAGAAGTTTCCCGTGGATTCCTGTTCTACCGAATTTTCCTTGTTCTCGGATTCGACTGGTAGCTGCTCGATCTCGATGGATTGTGATAATTCTGAATTTTCATCACGATCTGCAGTTACATATGTATCTTCGCTGTAAGGAGTGCAATGTGTAGCAGGCACGGATGGCCTGTCTATCATAGGTTCCGAGGATTCGCTGGAATTGTCCATTGGTTGGTGTACGTCGGCTGTCACTAGCATATCGGTTATCTGTTCATCGTCGCTGGGGTCTGATTCCGCAAACAAGTATGATAATGGTAGAACCTGTGTTATCTCCGTTACTGGGTTTCGTGATAAGGCATCTGCATTGCCATTAATCCTTCCTTGCTTATACACGATGTTATATTCGTATTCGGCCAATTTAAGCCGCCATCGGACCAATCTTGATGTCGGATCCTTAACTCGGTGCAACCAAAGTAAAGGCCTATGGTCAGTGACTAGGGTAAACTTTGTCCCGTAGATATATGGTCGAAACTGTTGTACTGCGTAGACTATTGCTAATAATTCTTTTTCCGTCGTTGAGTAATTGCATTCGGCTGGATTTAATAACCTTGAAACGTAAGCACACGGTAGATCTTGCCCTATCTTTCCCTGGCTCAAGATTGCTCCTATTGCGTAACCTGAAGCATCAGTTGTGACGTTGAATGGTTTAGCGTAATCAGGATATTGTAAAATTGGTTCTCGGCATAATTCTTCTCGTAGTTGTTCAAAAGCTTCCTTCTGTGCGTTTTGCCATTGGAATTCGACTCCGGCTTTTAGTAATTGCGTAAGCGGCTTGGCTTTCTTGGAAAAGTCCTTAACGAATCGTCTGTAGTATCCTGCTAGTCCGAGGAATTGCTTAATATTCTTTGGATTTCGGGGAATTGGAAATTTGCTAACGGCTTCGAGTTTCTTTGGGTCCGGTTTTACGCCTGTTTCACTTATGACGTGACCTAGGTAAATTACCTCTTTTCGTAGGAATTCGCATTTATCGGGTTGTAGCTGTAAGTTGGCTTCTCGCAGTCTGGCAGCTAATTTTTGGAATTTGATTTGGTGTTCCTCCAGTGAGTTGGCGTATATAACAACGTCATCCAAATATACAAACATTTCGTTACCTTGAAGCCCGACTAAAGTTTGATCCATTAGTCTTTGGAATGTTGCGGGTGCGTTTTTTAGTCCAAAGGGCATTCTAGCATATTCGTAATGACCATGTGGTGTAGAAAAGGCTGTTTTGTGTCTACTATTTGGATCCATAGGAATTTGATGAAATCCGGAAGCAAGATCGAATATTGAAAAATATTTTGCTCCACCCAATTGGTCCAGTATCTCTGTAATGTTTGGCAGTGGGTAGGCGTCGCTTTTTGTTTTTTCATTCAAGTTCCTAAAATCGATTACGAGACGCCATCTTTTGTTTCCTTGAGAATCTGCTTTCTTCGGTACGACCCATAAAGGAGAATTATAAGGTGAATCTGATGGTTCGACAATCTTCTGTTGCAACATTTCGGATACCTGTTTCTGTATCTCTTGTTTGTGAATAACTGGAAATCTGTATTGTTTCGTGTTAATTGGGACTTCATCTGTTGTTATTATTTTATGACTGGCTTTATTGGTTGCCTTTAAGGGTTCTCCTGGGATATAGAATACGTCTGCATTGAGTTCGATTATATTGTTGATACTACGTTTCTCCTCTTGATTCAGGTGATCTAACCTTAACAAATTCTTGAGTTTTGCGATTCTTGACTCCGATGAAATCGCTTGAATTTTTAAGGGAATTTGTTTTTGGCTCTGTTTCTTTTTTTTCTGATTTAGTATTTGCTCCTTTTTCTCGTGATTCCGTGGATCTCCTTCTTTATGACTCAGTGATTTTTCTTTTTCCCCATGACATGGTAAATCTTCGTTTATACGACTCAGTGGACTCAGTGAATTTGCTCTACTTTTACGACTCGGTAAATCTTCATTTTTATGACTCAGTGGACTCAGTGGATTTGCTTTACTCTTACGACTCAGTGAATTTTCTTCTTCCTCCTGACATAGTAAATCTTCGTTTCTACGACTCAGTGGACTCAGTGATTGTGTTTTACTCTTACGACTCAGTGAATTTTCTTTTTCCTCATGACATAGTAAATCTTCGTTTCTACGACTCAGTGGACTCAGTGGATTTGCTTTACTCTTACGACTCAGTGAATTATCTTCTTTCTCATGACATAGTAAATCTTCTCTTTTATGACTCAGTGGACTCAGTGGATTTCTTGACACCTCAGTGCCGTTGGCTTCTTCGACTGCTTCGAGTTGCAGTGGTGATAAATTCAATTTGACTGCTTCCTCTAAACTGTTTATAGCTTCCACATATGCCCTGTTATTTCGATTGGTGACGTAAGCCTGTCCTAAGAAGACTCCCGTCACTGTTTGAATCCTAGGGATACATCCAACCTTTAATGAACTAGGAACTAGTGGAATACTGATGACCTTCTTTGACCGCGGTGGTAGAACAATTTCCTCTTCCTCATAAAATGGGACGTATGTTGAACCGATTATTACCTGACGGTCCCTATAATCGATCTTTGCATCGTTGTCTTTAAAAAATGAGGAACCTAAGATACCTTCTTGAGGAATGGGAAAGTCATTAGATACTATATGGAATTCAGTGCGGATCCCGAATATTCTTACTGTTGCTTTCCCTAAGGTGCTCATGACTTCGGGAGTGATTCCGCTGATCTGACATGTTGTAGTATCGTAGACTGCGTTATTCGCTAATGCGCTTTCCTTCAATAGGTTTATCTCGGCTCCCGTATCTATCATAACGACTATGGGTGCTGATTCCGTTGGTTCGGATAAGGATATACTAGGTACCGCGTCTGTCTGGTAATTGATTACATGGATTCTGTGTTCTCGATCTCGGTTATTGAAATAGGCGCGTTCCGGGTAATCTTTGTTCCCTCTCGTTGTGCGCCCGGCGTACGGAGGGATGACTCGTTTCCCTGCTGTGATTTATTTTGTTCCCTTTGCGAGTCATCGCGTCGTGCATTAAAGTACGCTCTTTTCCTACATTCGTCGATCGTATGGCCCAAATTTTTACAATAGTTACAAGTCTTGTCGGGTTTATAAGGACCTTTGGGATTTCTTTGTATATGAGGCGGTACGCCGTGTTTCTTCCAGCAGTTTCGTATGTCGTGCCCTATCTTTTTGCAATATTCGCAGTGCACCTGTTGTTCCTTAACGTGGTTGATTCTAGGGTTTCCTTTTTGTGGATTATTATTTGGCCTGGTTAAAAGAGGAGGAGGCTCATTTCGTTGAAATCGTGACCATGTGGTTTGCGATCGTTCTAGATTAAAAAGTTCGTCGCGAGCTTTCATCTCTTGCTCTGCGTTGATGGCCATTGAAATAGCCTTTTTGAATGTTGTTGCTTGTCCCATCGGTATATGTATTCCTCTCCTAAGACCTCTGATGAAGCATTTGATTGCCTCATTGTGCGTATCGTTCCGGAAAATTTCCGTTTGTGGGCCGCCATTCTTTTCGTAAGCGTCCTGTATCTGTGCCACAAGGATTTTGACCCTATTGCTATATTCTACCACGTCCTCGTTGCGTTTCTGAAGTACTTGCCCTAGTTGTCCCTGTAATTGAGCTATAGAATGCGTGGGGGAATAAATTAACTCGAGACAGCTGATTAAACTACGGATATCGCGAATATCTTCGTCTTCAATTGCAATTTTAGCTTGACCCTTTAATCTAGTGAGTATCAATCTTGTAAGGCTTGGCTCGTTGTGTACTCCTACGAGTCCTAGTGCTTCCCTGCAGCCTCTGTCAAATGTTCGAAGCGGAATATTCTTTCCATCGTATTCCGGCACAACTTCTAATGCGTCTTTTAGGGAAATAGGCGCTGATGTGATCATCATGGGAAACTGTAATTGCGGCAAAGATTTACTTTGATTTTCTTGTGTTTCAGGTCCGACTGGCCTTTCCCGTCGTCCTGACGGCTCTGGATGTTCCGTCGTTGCACGATCTTCCGTGCCCCGTGAAGTGGATGGAATTACATGAGCTGAACGATCTTCTGGATTCATTGCTACTTCTGGTGTTGCTTGGCGATCTTCTTGACTCCGCGTTTTTACGACCATTCCTTCCCTTTATGCAGAATAAAATCCCACCGCTGCCACCAAAAATTTTTTTTATGTTACGGCCCGGTTTCAGGTAAGAGAAAATTTTATTGCCTTCGCCTTGGGTTTTTGGTCGAATCGCGATTTTTCTTCTGATTTCCGGATTTCAGAAGTGAATGTGAACACGCGATATATAATGTAAACAACCAAAATCGCAGGGATGCTCAACCGCCTTGTTGGGGCAGGTGATACTTTGGACAGGCGTTCCTCCTGGCGTCCTCGTCTCTGGATTTTCCCGCACTAGAGGGAGGTCGACCTCTGCGGCTGACCACTGTTGGCACTCAGATAGCTGGATCTATAAGACGAGCCCTGTCCGCGAATCAACGCGGCAGTTCGCTGTTCCTATATGCTACTCTTTGAGAACCCCCAAAGCGGTCAGGTGTACGGGAGCGAGAGGGTTTTTATGATCGTCTCCGTTAGAGTACCTGCTTCGTGTACACACGACAGGTGCCAGTGACGATCCTTTTCCTTCGAGAGATGATGTTCGCCAGGTGTCTCTTCCTTGTCGTAACGGTGCCGATAACGTTTGTTGACGCGAGAGTTAGATTTTTGACATTTGGGTATCCTAAGAACCGTTTTGATTGTCTAATCGTTACTCGCGTTTTATTGGGATCTTCCTGCGTCGGTTAGGTACTGAAGTACTTAAAGGTCTGGTCGTCTGGTTGCTCCGCTCAGTGTTAGAGACAGTTGCGGGAGGTAGTAAAATCTACAAGTGCTTAATAATAGAGGATTTATTACCTTGCTGATCCTTGTTGCTCTTTGATTCTTGTTGCTCGTGCTGAATGATTTCTGGTGATGAGTATTGCAGCGTGTTGAAGGATGTATAGATTATGACACAATGAATCTTGTATTTTACAAGTTACGAATATTTATTCACTTTAAGCGAAATGTACATAAGTCACTTTTATTTTATTTCGCGCTTAGTTTTTATTCTATTTTTATTCGCACTTAGATTTTATTCGAGTCAAGCACTTGATGGGATTAGGGATTCTAATTCGAACGGACTGAGATTTGAACTGATTCAGCACCGACTGCGCTGAATACGACTAACGCTCCGGAGATACTGCTCGATAACTACTGGCGGAGTAACTGACTGCTCTTGAGAAACTGCTGGTGCTGGTTGAGAAAAACTTGAATCTGAATCTGTAACTGAATCTCTGACAGGGCCCTTATATACGCCTAGGGCGAGTGCACACGGCACCAAGGAATGTGCTATGTGCTATGTGCCTTTGTACATAAGGAGTGGAGGGGATTAACAGGATACGACTCTTAATATGTGGATTGCATCACATATGGTTTTGTATATACTGGGTTCGCGAATCACCAATCAGCGGTTCGCGTGAAAAGTGGGGGTTATGTGCCGCTGTACATAAGGAGTGGAAGGGGCTTACGGGATGTGACTCCTGGCATATGGAATGTTGTATATAGGCAGGAAATAGCTTATGTGACTTATAGCATATGGAATGATACATAGGCGGGAAGTAGCTTATGTACTACATAGTATATGGGATGCTGTACATAGGCAGGATGTAGCTTATGTACTACATAGTATATGGGATGCTGTACATAGGCAGGAGGTAGCTTATGTACTACATAGTATATGGAATGGTACATACTAGGTACAGGATGAGAATTATGGTATATGGCAGATATGTATATATGTGTATATACACACATATATGTATATATATATGTCTTGGCAGGAGATGACTTATATATATATTGGAAGTTATATAATGGAGTGTATATAAGATGGCACGTGGAGGGTTTGATGAACTTGAGAGGTAGGGATAGCAAGTGCTATATAGGACCCATGTGGGGGGGGTGGGGGTGAAGGACCCTAGGAATTTGAGGGATCAGTATATATATATATATATATATATACACGACGCGCATGCGAGGGTAAGTGACCTTAGAAATTTGAGGGATCAGTTTACATAGCTGACCCGCGTACGAGGGTAAGTGACCCCGAGAAATAGGAGAATTAGGCCATATGGTATAGGAAGTGCTTGACTGTCGCAACTACTAGCTATAGTGTATGCTATTGGTTACGTTGTACGAAATATAGTAATAGTAAGATAGCGCTTATACGATGTAGAATTGAAGCTATGTGATAGGCTATCTCGTATAAAATGATATAGTAATGTTGTAATATAATGAAATAGTAAATAAGTAAAATTATTGAATTAGGGGTTAGCATTGGTAGAAATTGACATAAGGATTCTTATACATATTATTTGGTTAGTACTTAATCTATAACTTATCGAGACGCTAAAGTGGGAGTGTCCAAGAGGCTGCGGCCGGAACAGCTGCGGCCGTAACACCTCCCCCCTTAAGAGTGGAACGAGTCCTCTCGTTCTTGCTCAGGTGGGCGCGGTGTCAGGATTTCCTCGACTTGGTTGTTTATGGATGATGGTGCTGGATTCTGTGTTGATTGCAAAAGTCCGCCGACAATGTTGGTCATGGTCCCATGTAGCAGGTGGTATCCTTCCAAACGATCGTTTGTCTGGTTGTAGTTCTGGTTACTGGGATGAGCGACTGCGTGCTCGTTACCAGAGTGAGCGACTGCGTGCTCATTACTCATGGACGTATATGTCTGGCATGTGACTATATTTTCGTATGTCACGGTGCCGTTTTCGACATTGATGGTTGCCCTTGGACCTTCGTCTGATACGTGGGCATTTTCGTAAATGGTTTCCAGATTTGTTTGAGGTTGCATGATTTCATACACTGGATTATGGTGGAAATTTATATTTTCTTGCGCCAAGAATTCGTCGATCATATCCAAGTCTGTCATGGGCTCTGGAGCAGTAGTTGTATTAATGTGATTGCCTGGCGCCATTATTTGCGAGTCAAATGGAGGGGCTAGGTCTTCGGCAAATCCAACTTCCCAATATTGCGTCATTGTCCGCTCGAGTTCCCTCATGGTTGCATCTGGACTTCCTGCGCCAGGTGCATGAAGGATGGGTCTGACCATCCTTTGATAAAAACCGTCCCTGTCCAAGTCCCATGGTGCCTCTCGTGCTAGTTGGTCGATGACCACTGTGTTGAAAGATAGCGCGATGATATGGCTGTGATGCGCCACCCACTCAGGAGTGATGTATGCGGGCATTTGGTTGGGTTCCATTTTGTTTCGCGACACTCACTCAGCACTTTCCGCGAAAAGATATTTAGAAATGTAAGAATATAGGTTGCAAATTTTAAACACTATCACTATAATTATTAGCACAAACAAATTATTTTGATAGTGGGCCACAGAAGGTAGACACTTTATCACTGTAATTGTTAATTGTAATTGCTCGCACTGTGTCGCCGATAATCCTCAAAGACTGAAGGTGCACTTGTTTACTATGCGTCTGCACTATATAATGACTTATGCTGGAATGAGCCTTGAAGGGTTGCTGGAGGGTCCATGGCGGTCCGCAGAACATAGCTGCGGTAGAAGGGGTGTCCTATGCTGGCCGTGCATAGCTCTGGCTCCCCTAAGGATGTAATGTTTATGTCGACCATATGGTCGGGCGAGTCAGCGAAGAATTCCCCTTGCAGTATGGGTCCACCTGTTGCTCCAGAATCCCCTAAGGATGTAATGTCTATGTCGCTCATAGGATTAGGATGAGTTAGCGAAGAGCTCCCCTAAGAATGTGTCCACCTGTTCCGGAAGTTAGTGAATGGGATTGCCTTATATGGTAATTCTTTTACCGGGGGGTATGCGTAATGTAGTATACGCTGCCAGCCTGCTCGTGGTTGCTGGCAGATGCGGTGTCCTGCTGCTGTAGGTGTGGATATAGGCGGTCTTCTTGTTTGTTTATTCTTGTCACTTCTATTTCTTCTGTCGCTTCCGTCTTCTTTAATGTATCCGTCTGATTTTCTTTAGTGGCTTCTCTATGTTTAAAGTGTAATAACAGTGTTGTGATTGAATCCCAGAGTGCTCCGAGTATCCATAAGCTCCATCCGTATAAGGAGTGTAACGCGTATCCGTTAATTACTGTGTCAATAATAAATTTAATTATCTTTATCGTGATCCAGATTCCAATCATTCCTGCACTTATTGTTCCGAATCCTGTGAACCAACCCCACAAGTGTGCCCATGTTGAGTCGGCTATTTTTCTGATGACATCTTCGTCAAGGAGATGCATAATGGATATTCCTTGGGGGGCAACTTGTTGTCCTGTTATTCCCCTAGCGAGGGTGTTTAGGATGGCTGGTTTCTCCGCTGGAAACATTATCCTATCGCGCATTTTGTCAAGATCTTTTTCTGAATATATACCGGAAGTAGCAAGTGGTCCCGGGTTTGTATATTTCCAAGTAGCTCGCGTGTCGGGCTCAAGCGTAATTGGAGCTATTGCTTCTGTGGGATGCGGTAATAATTTTATCCAAGTTCCTTCGATGTTGTACATTGGTGAGATTAAAGGATTACAATCTACTTGAGTGCCTGTTTTCATTAACATGTGGCTTCGTGGCGACATGTACATACTTCGATTTCCTTGGAATACTGGTAGTTGAAGGTAACATTCTTCTGTTCTTCTTACTTTTACCTCTACTGGGATACATTTAATTATGTGTACCACTTCTCCCGCTGTCACTGCCATGTGGCCAGCTGACTTGGTTATTTGATACGCGAATTCGTCGGGCATTATTGTCGCGAGAGTCAGTGCATTTTCCAAAATTTTCTTCTCTAACCTGCAGCGTTGTATTAACACACTACGATATAGCAGAGTCATTTGATTTCTTATATGTTTTTCGAGAAAAACGAATTTAGTGTTAACGTAGGTCAGAATATCTAAATTGGTTGTTGATACTTGTCGTCTTCTTAGAAATATTTCGGATTTCTTTATTTCTAGAAAGAATAGCTTTGGATGTTCTGTGCGGATTAATGTATAACCACATACCTTCCGAAATCCCTTCTTTGCGAGTGCAAATGTGATGTCTCTTGTTGTCAGTGAATATATTTCTTGCACCTGATCTGGTTCGGTTGCGTTATCATATATTATTTTTGCCATTCCTTCGTATAAGACGTCGTATTCCCTAAAGTCGCAAGTGTGAATTGGCATAGGGGCCCAGAATGTGTGTCCCCCTTCTATATCCATGCATGATCCTTCCATTAAGTAGCACTGAGCTCCTGATTGTAGTATCAATTGATTGGAATCGAGTTTTGCTGCTGCGTAGTAATCTCTTAGTGATATTTTAAGTACTGCTTGTACTATTACGTTGTGCCATGTGCCATAAGGATCGGAGTATTGTGCTCCGTTGCAGCCTCCGTCATGTCCTATACTTCCGGCGAGCGTAAGGCTTCGTGTTGACGTTTGATTTGCGCGCAGTCCGCTGACAACGGTGTCAGGCGAGTGTCCGTAGGCTTTAATCAGATGCATACGTGCGCATTCGTCATGCGAGATGTCCGCGATGTATTCCATTCTACCGTTGGCTACCACTGATACATGGGAGTGCATTCCGCAGTAGTATATAGTTCTGTCAATCTCAATTTTGCATTGTATAACATGTACGTTTGAGTAGGCGGATAATTGTAAGAGTTGTAAATGCGTTTCTCGTATTGTAGGCTCGGTGTTGGGGATTTGGCAGTTTCCGACCCGTAGTAAGGATGTAGTGGTGATGTTCATATTTCCTGAACC
>JARQSU010002273.1:0-10825 GCA_030142265.1 Calameuta filiformis
ACACACGGGGCACTACATGACTCATAGGTGCAGTAGTGGGGGTTTGTTGTGACGGCCAGGAGTGGTGTGTATCTACTCGCGCCAACTTTTTTTTTAAACCTTGTAAAGTCGTCACTCTTGAAAGTCCTACGTAAGTCTGTCCGCAAGTAAATATGCTGTTACCAACATCAACGACAGCGTTTTCTAAATTCAAACCTTGACTCTTATGTATAGTTATGCCATAACTCAGACTGATTGGAAACTGTTTGCGAATTACGTATGCACCGTTCATAATTTTAAACTTAGCATCCACACGTTCCAGTTTTTGTTTTTGTCCATTACTTAAACGTACAGTAATTGAATCAATATTTGTGTCTTCAAAGCTCTTAGATACTGCAGTTACGTGGCAAATGTTCCCATTGACAAGTCCTAGACTGACATCGATATTACATCTAATCATAATCTTCTCTCCTAATTTAATAATGATTACTCTTTCAAGACCTGCGGTGTTAGATGAATCACTATCTAATTTTTTTAAAATAAGTGTTGCTTTTTTTGTAACGTTTCTTGGACAATCTATTTGATCGTCAGCTATAAGTAGTATTTCCTCAGATGATATTTCTTTCAGCATTTCGAAATTAAGTAATTTACATTGCTTACACATCGGTAATATAACGACTGTTTCAATCGGTAATTTATTTATATAATTACATAACGCATGTATTCTATCATCATATGACAATGACGAGTCAATTTTAATCATTCTTTGTTCTAATAACTTAATATCATCGCTGGTGACAGCAATAATTCGTAGTCGAGATAACAAATCCCCGTAGGATTGATCAGTTTTTTGTCGCATATTAATTCGTAATTCATCGTAACTGAAAAGTTCAGTCCAAAAATTAATATTTCCCATTGAACCCATGAGTTTCGCAAGTATAGACGGTGCTAATGTTTTATATACCGGATCTTGGAGAACAGGTGGTAGTTGCAAAAAGTCACCAAAAGCAATAATATGTATTTCACCAAACCAACCATCTTCAATATCAGCAGTATTGAATATTTTGATTAATCTTTGATTGATGTATAGGGCGTCATGACAGTTCATCGTCCACCGTTTCCCCTTCCGACTCTTCTTCGTCCAGCACTTTTTCGTCCGACACTTCGTCGTCCGGACACTTCTTCGTCCGGTCATTCCTTTGTCCGGACACTTCTTCGTCCGGTCATTTCTTCGTCCGGACACTTCTTCGTCTTGTCATTCCTTTGTCCGGACACTTCTTCGTCCGGTCATTTCTTCGTCCGGACACTTCTTCGTCTGGACATTTCTTCGTCCGGACACTTCTTCGTCACGACACCTCTTCGCCCGAATAATAATTCTGGTGAATAATAATCTATGACTCGGAAAATAGACCGTAAAAGCCTAGGTCCTAGGTGCAGGGCTGATTTCTGAGGTTGTATGAGCGCGTGCATATGAGTTTTGTCTTTGTGCGTGCATACGTTCATGTGCTTGTTGGTTTGCGTACTGCGTGCTCGGTCTTTGGTTTTTTCGTTGTGCCCGTGTTTGCGTATTGCGTGATTGAGTGATTGTGTGTTCATGTGATTTTCGAAGCTCTATTGAATTAGTCCGTTCATAATGGATTTTCAATTCATATCAAGCACGAAAGGTCGCCAACAGCTCGTTATTGACGGATATATTTTCAACAAAGATTATACAAAAAAGGATAAATCGTATTGGAAGTGCACTGAGTATGATTCGTTCAAATGCCGGGGACGTGCTATAACCTCTGCGGATAATGTTATCAAGCACTCGGCAGAATATAATCACGTATCGGACTGTGCTGAGGTGCAGTGCAATTCGCGAAGAAGCGTTGGTGAATGACGGTTGTTCAGGTCGCGAGATTATCGCGACTGTAACCGCATCAACATCATCGACTGTAATGGGCGTCCTTCCATCGATTAATGCCATGAAGAGAACAGTGCAGCGTGTCCGTCGAGCCCATAATATTCCACTTCCTGAGCCCATGACATTGATGGAGTTAGTAATAGAAGAGCCTTATACAAAGACACTGCAGAACGAGAACTTTTTATTTTTTGATAGTGGTGCAGGCGATCGAGAGCGAATTATTTTGTTCGCAACAGAGCAAAATATTTCTCAATTGACGAAGGCTGAACACTGGTTTGTTGATTGACTGCTCTGCTGCCAAATAAATCGAAGGTGACATATACAAGAGTAATCGACGCTTTGAAGACTTCACAACCCAGGATGAATCCTACGAGTGTAATGGCGGACTTCGAAAGCGCATTATTCGGCGCTTTTCAAGAGAGTTTTCCGGATACTATTATTCGGGGTTGCTTCTTTCATTTCGGCCAGTGCATCTGGAGGAAAATTCAAGTTCTGCCTGAGGTTAGGCAACAATATATTGAGGATCCTAAATTTGCTCTTAGATTGAAGCAGTTGATCGCAATAGCATTCGTACCACCCGAATTTGTAGTGGAGACCTTTGAAAAGTTGATTCAGCAAGATTTTTTTGTTGAAAACGAGGAAATTCTGCAGCCATTTATGGACTATTTCTAAGACACTTGGATTGGCCGTCCTCGTCCCCGTGGTGATCGCATAGAGCCCAAATTCGCCATCACGCATTGGAATCAGTACGCAGGCACGCTAGAAGGTTTACCAAAAACTAATAACGCTATCGAGGGATGGCATCGCGGGTTTTCCGTTCTTTTATCTGCTGATCATCCGTTGATATGGGTATTGATCAATGGCTTGAAAAAGGAGCAGAATTTGGTCAAAATAGAATTGACACAATTGTTAGCGGGGAAGGAACCAAATTGTAGTCGTAGAAAGTACGCAGACGTTGCGAAACGGATCAAGAACATCGTTGAAGAGTACGACTCACGGGAGCTAAACGATTTTCTAATAGGTATCGCGCAAAACCTTAAAATGCAGGTGTAATAGCGATAAACACAAAATAGGAAAAGTAGTTTCCTTGTTGTTACGTAATTAATTTTTTCCTACGTAAAAAAATGTGATTATAGGTTATGAAGATGATGATAAGTATTTTTTTTGTTACTCCGAAAAAAAGTTTATTTTTTGTTGTGCAAAAAAAGATGATAATTAGTTATGATGATTATGATGATAAATGAAAAGATGATAATAATTTATGATGATGATGATAAGATTATTTTTTGACCGAATGGACGTTTCACCGAATAATGTTATTTTTGATAGTAATTATTTTCCAATGCTGTGATGAGTTTTGTTTGGTTAGGATAGGTAAGAACTCCGAGGTTTAGTTTTTTTTTTTTTTTTTTTAAAGACATACCTGCCTTCATGTAGACTTGTCTCTCTGTTTGTTGCCATTTCCTCAAACTGTATTATGAGGGATTTTGTCGAACTTTACTGTTTTCATTCATGCAGAATATTATTTGTGATTACGAAAATCGTGACATAATTTCATATTAAGGCGGTGTTGCGCACAACATTGCGATGTAATTGTGTATGCTCTGTTGTATAGTGTATGATAAACGTGAATTGTACGTGAATTATATTCACGTGTGTGTGCGTGTGCGTGTGCGTGCATGCGTGTGTGTCTGTGTGTATAAGTGTTCGAAGAAATTTCCAGACGAAGAAATGACCGAACGAAGAAGTGTTCGGACGAAGAAGTGTCGGAAAGGGAAGTGTTGGAAGGGGAAGTATCGGAAGGGAAAGTGTCAGAAGGGGAATTGTCGGACAGCCGATGTATAGTAGGGTAACGTTTGAAATCATTGATATTTCATCTATAATTATCTATATTACATTTTTAAATTGCAATCGTAGAGCCTTTAACGCAACATCGGATAACTCAGTATATTTTGGAATTGAACCATGCTCAACTGGTAATCGAAAAAGTCTGTGTACAGTTAAGCCGTTTATATTAAATGCTGCTAAGCCAGTGGGTGCGGTAACAACCGTTTCTTTTTTCAAAACTTCTTTAATCCAACATCTTATTGTGTCAATTAATCGACTTTTATCAGTGCCACCTTCACCACTAACACAAAGTCTTAATGGACGATTATTAGATGTTAAAGCATTTTGTACGCATGCAAAACTTCTGGATTGATCAACATTTAATTGATGGATCATTTGTGATAAATTTTTATCCGCTACGGCTTTCTCTGTAATATCTTTAAAATCATCAGCGACATCATCGTCATTGTCTGAATCATGAGACTTTGACGCGTTAGAACCGTTATCCTGTGCTGTATCCTTGCTATCGGATTCAAGTTTCTCAATTTGCTCTTTAATAATTTCCAGACCTTTTTGTAAATCAATTAAACCTTTATGGTATTCTAATGCGTCTTTCAAATAGTCTTTTTTCGCTGCAAAAGATTCTGTGTATGTATTGAAGCCTTTTTTTAATTCGTCCATGTCTCTCCATGGTTAATATAGTAATACTAAAGCGTAAAAATAATTCTCTGGATAAGTATTAACATTATACCTATAATGATTGATTAAATAACCGCGTGAGCGCTTTCTGAGAAATAATTTCGGGCCAATTTGATGGACTTCAACATCTACATTTTTTGGTGCAACTTTCACGATGTCGAACCATGTTGCAAGCTGATATAATGATGTTGACTCTAACGCCTTTGGGCGATTGGGGTAATGGTTATCGACTATTGATAGACAGAAAATATCAGTTGAATCTGGATTTAAATTTTCAACATCTTCTCGAGATTTTAATTTTCGATTTCTAATCATGTTGACATCAATCCATCTAATTGTAGTGTCTGAATCAGTCCCATATAAAGGTATGCTTAATAGTGTATCTACAGCTTCTAGTGCTCCAATTTCTCTGTGGTTTAAACTACGAAATGCAAAACTCCATTAGCTTTAGTGGGCAGCCCATTCACCAAAATATAAAATTTTTGATTGTTACTAATCGCAGCTTGTGAAGGACATATTTTTTTTCAATGTTTCCTCTATTGGTAATGGCAGATAAAATGTACGACCTACAACTTTCTGTATTTTCATATGATTCGGCATATTTTTTTAGCAATCGTCCCCATTCTTTGAACTACTTGAAAAGTCTTTGCCCGTTGTATGAGCATTCTTTCATAATCATTAAGTTTTGATATTTCATGTGGGACTTTGACAACATATAAGTGATTCAATATACAGGTGGGTGGTCCAACAGCATTTCGAAATTTATCCAAGCAATACGTACAAATAAAATCTGTCTTTGTTAAGTGTTCCTGATCGAGAAAGGTCAATAATTCGATCCACTCTTTATTTTCAATTGGTTTATGAAGTTTCGATATGTACGATCCTTTACTTCTAAAGCAAAGTTTTCGGCACGATATACAAATGAGATGAGGAGTATCTAATGAGCGTTTAGTTAATGCTGTGAATGCGGAATGATTTTTTTTTCATAATTTCATCTTCATTCAAACATATTTCCGCGTTATCTTTGTAGAAAGTCTTGGCGACTTCTATCACTTTGTCTGTAATGGTACTTAATTTCTCGTAATCTGCGGACTCAAGCAACCCGTCTAATTGTAATAATTCTTTGTGAACGTGATTCAGTTTATATATTGAGCGTTTCAAAGCCCGTACTTTCGGATAATGTGGTGACAAGACTTCAACTGCAACAAACAAAGAAGAACAATATTTTCCCATCATATAACATAACAATGGGTGACCCAAATGTAATGCATTGCTATGTTCTGTGAACAAATCTCTACAAAATACAGAAATATTTGTTTTATCTAAAGTTTTCAATTTATTGAGTAGACTCTTATAATTATCAAGTACACTTGATATATTTTCATTGACGAATTTACAGTTATCATTACAATGCCATTGTTTCGTGCCCTCTTTTTGTTTTTGATGGTTTCTATTAATGGTAAAATATTAGTCGCTTTACCTTCGCTATTCATTTCAATAGCTATGCCTTTTAAATTAAAAGAATAAGCTATTTCGTAGAAATACGGCTCTGATTTGTCCGTATGCAAAGATTTACCACATAAGATTTTGATTCTTTGATCTTTTTTTAAGTGTCAATTTTTTCAGAATGTCACTTGATTTTGTATTAAGCAAATTTAATATGTGTTTTAAATTTTTTATATACGTACTCCTTCGGTGCAAAACCCATTTCATTATCTTTTCAGCCATTAATCTGCTCTCGACTTTATAATTTTTATCATCCATCTCCTCGTTAAAGGACACAATCGCATTATCATGATTTTGTGAACCATCAGTTTTGAATATTTTTTCTGGTTTGTTTTTGCGAGAAGATTGGATTGTTGCACACAGTTTTTCAATAAGCTGTTCCACGGGCAATTTAGTACGATAAACATAATTATTGTCATTTGTTTCCTTAACATTGTTGTCACTTTATGAACATTGATGCTACTAGAAAATTCTACTTCATCATTGTTTCCTTCACGCGTATTTTGAGAGGTTCTGATACGTTTAATGGTTTTTATTTGGTTCGGACTAGATTCTTTTTCTGTATGCTTTCTTTTAAGATTTTTCGTATTTGAAATGCGTTGTTCATAGCGTGATTTACGCATATAACAAGCTGCAGATTCTCTTGTGGAATTAATATCATGGACACTATCAGACACTGTTGCTGTCTCAAATTTAGTTGTATACTTTGTACAATACTGTGTCAACAGAGTAGAACTTTCACCAATAAATTGAATATCCATATTCCCTTCCCAAGCACAAAGAATCGTTGGATTGTAGTCATTGATAGATACTTCTTGAGCATTACGAGGTAAATCGTATAATCGACTTTTTGTTTTTAATTGTCTACGACCCACAATGGATATATAGCAGGTTCTCGTAAAACAAGATCTTCTGTGATAGGTCTTGGAAATCCAAACCTACATCGACTGAGAATTGTTCCTGACTTTTCTTTTTTATTTCTTAAACAATAGCTATTATGATTATGACGCTGATGGGTATTGACGCGCCTGTACAATACTGGAGACGCATCTTCATTTGGAAGATGACAAGTCACATACTTTGTTATAAATTTGTGAACCTCATCATTAGATTGTTTTCCCATTATTGGTGCATTCTCCACCCATAGAATCAGATGCCAATGTTGTGTTCCACGGCCTTGATATTCACGACGCCAAAAGTAATGACTAATTTTACCAATGGGATTGTCCTTTGACAATAAAAAGTCCATCATGCTGTGGAATTTATTATCCAAAAACCGAGATACTGACACTGGATCTCGAGAGATGCATTCATTCTCTGAGTATTTACCAAAATGTGGATAATTTACTTGACGAATATATGCTATCAAATCCGTCCATAACCATTCGGATGGACTTAATGTCAGAAACCATGTTGCTGGACCATAGTAGCGTATCATGCAATTCAAATTGTTCCTTGGTCTTTTCCAATATGCAGCAGAATTTCGAAGTCGTTCAAAGATTGTATTTAAATTACCTTCCAGTCCACCACTCTTTAATTGTTCTAAGTAACCTTGAGCAGTATATTTTTGCCGTGGATTAATAATATTTAAGGCATGATAAATTCCAGCATTTATTTGACGAACATTAGTTTCATATAATAAATGAAAGAGATATTGTTGATTCAAACGATATCTTGAATCTTCAGATAATGAACGTAATTGTGCATAGGTCTGATTTGTAAGTTTCAAAGCTCTTTCTTCATGTAGACCGTTGATACCTGATGGATATAATTCCGGAAAGCAAAGCAATTCTACTGTATTTACTCGACTATCGAGGGGTTTCTCTCGAATTTTTTTCATCTGATATAAATTTGTTGTAGTTTCCGAAATTCTTTTGTTGTGGAGGGGATACAATGTATAACTTTCATAGAAAGATTCTCGATTATGAACCTGAGTTAAGAACGGAGATCTATTCACTTGTTCCTGAGAACCCAAATTATCCGCAGGTTCACATACTCTTTGAATATTTTTTTGTATTACTTCTTCATCATTACAGCCAATACTTTCGTCATCACTCTCTTCACAATTTTTCTCAATTTGATATTGAACATCTTGTAAATTAATGCCATTTATTAATTTCTCGTATTGATCTGGTAAAGAAATCTCCGAATAATACGGGTTATTTTTTTTCAGCCATGTTAATGCGTGAAAAACTTTCTGTAGGTCTACTAAATTTTGCCATACTTCATTAGCTTTAGTGGGCAGCCCGTTCACCAAAGTATAAAATTCTTGATTGTTACTAATCGCAGCTTGTGAAGGACATATTTTTTTCAATGTTTCCTCCATTGGTAATGGCAGATAAAATGTACGACCTACAACTTTCTGTATTTTCATATGATTCGGCATATTTTTTTTTGCAATCGTCCCCATTCTTTGAACTACTTGAAAAGTCTTTGCCCGTTGTATGAGCATTCTTTCATAATCATTAAGTTTTGATATTTCATGTGGGACTTTGACAACATATAAGTGATTCAATATACAGGTGGGTGGTCCAACAGCATTTCGAAATTTATCCAAGCAATACGTACAAATAAAATCTGTCTTTGTTAAGTGTTCCTGATCGAGAAAGGTCAATAATTCGATCCACTCTTTATTTTCAATTGGTTTATGAAGTTTCGATATGTACGATCCTTTACTTCTAAAGCAAAGTTTTCGGCACGATATACAAATGAGATGAGGAGTATCTAATGAGCGTTTAGTTAATGCTGTGAATGCGGAATGATTTTTTTTTCATAATTTCATCTTCATTCAAACATATTTCCGCGTTATCTTTGTAGAAAGTCTTGGCGACTTCTATCACTTTGTCTGTAATGGTACTTAATTTCTCGTAATCTGCGGACTCAAGCAACCCGTCTAATTGTAATAATTCTTTGTGAACGTGATTCAGTTTATATATTGAGCGTTTCAAAGCCCGTACTTTCGGATAATGTGGTGACAAGACTTCAACTGCAACAAACAAAGAAGAACAATATTTTCCCATCATATAACATAACAATGGGTGACCCAAATGTAATGCATTGCTATGTTCTGTGAACAAATCTCTACAAAATACAGAAATATTTGTTTTATCTAAAGTTTTCAATTTATTGAGTAGACTCTTATAATTATCAAGTACACTTGATATATTTTCATTGACGAATTTACAGTTATCATTACAATGCCATTGTTTCGTGCCCTCTTTTTGTTTTTGATGGTTTCTATTAATGGTAAAATATTAGTCGCTTTACCTTCGCTATTCATTTCAATAGCTATGCCTTTTAAATTAAAAGAATAAGCTATTTCGTAGAAATACGGCTCTGATTTGTCCGTATGCAAAGATTTACCACATAAGATTTTGATTCTTTGATCTTTTTTTAAGTGTCAATTTTTTCAGAATGTCACTTGATTTTGTATTAAGCAAATTTAATATGTGTTTTAAATTTTTTATATACGTACTCCTTCGGTGCAAAACCCATTTCATTATCTTTTCAGCCATTAATCTGCTCTCGACTTTATAATTTTTATCATCCATCTCCTCGTTAAAGGACACAATCGCATTATCATGATTTTGTGAACCATCAGTTTTGAATATTTTTTCTGGTTTGTTTTTGCGAGAAGATTGGATTGTTGCACACAGTTTTTCAATAAGCTGTTCCACGGGCAATTTAGTACGATAAACATAATTATTGTCATTTGTTTCCTTAACATTGTTGTCACTTTATGAACATTGATGCTACTAGAAAATTCTACTTCATCATTGTTTCCTTCACGCGTATTTTGAGAGGTTCTGATACGTTTAATGGTTTTTATTTGGATCGGACTAGATTCTTTTTCTGTATGCTTTCTTTTAAGATTTTTTGTATTTGAAATGCGTTGTTCATAGCGTGATTTAAGCATATAACAAGCTAAAGATTCTCTTTTACGTACATTTTCTAAATCCGGTATGTTAAGTTCAACATTTTCTTTTGAAACGGCAGGAAAATGACATATTTCATTATTTTCAAACATTTTTGAGAGATGTTCTCTCATCAAAGAGCAATCATATACAGGGTGTCCCACGCAACTGGAACAGGCTGTACCTCCTAAGCGGTTGGGAATAGAAGACGATGTTATGAGTGAAAGTTAAATGGCATCAGAGGGTGCACAATATGCAACTAATTTTATGCACTTTTGTGTATCGGTGCATTAGAAAAATGCAACTGCACTTTTTTAAAATGGAAATCTATATTTTTGAACACACTTTTGACGCATAAGTTTAGAGCATAAGTATGTTAGTACTTTTATGTAGAGCATAAGAAACTGCATTGACTGGTGTAGTCAAAAATATAGGTTTCCATAAAAAAAAGTGCAGTTGCATTTTTCTAATGCACCGATACACAAAAGTGCATAAAATTAGTTGCATATTATGCACCGTTTGATGCCATTTAACTTTCACTTATAACATCATCTTCTATTCCCAATCGTTTAGGAGGTACAGCCTGTTCCAGTTGCGTGGGACACCCTGTATATGCTGAGAGTCGAACTGTAGGCTGTGACTATATAAGTATATGAGTATAACTGTAAGCTGTGACTATATGAGGGTTAACAAAAATGTTACAATAAACCCCTCCCCGCCTCCTGGCTCGAGGTCCCCACGGCCTCGAGTATTGCAACGATCATAATTGCGTATATTTAGTTTTGCAGGTCGATTGTAATTAGCTTTAAGACTCCCTCCCTCCACCCCTCCCTCCCTATACCCCCTCTCCGTAGGGCCTTGGCTCGAGGACCACACCGAAGATGACACCGAGGAACACCTACGAGGACCCGCCACCACCCCCTGCAAGGGAGGACTGCGAGAGTGGCTATGTTGCCGAGGCAACGGAAGGCAGGGATGGCATGGGCAGGAGGAACAG
>JARQSU010002274.1:0-10808 GCA_030142265.1 Calameuta filiformis
CGATTGCGCACGTAGTATGCCACACAGCCATGGCACGCTTCGGGTGCGTGCTCTCTGAATACCGTACGGCTACACAGCGTGCACCACCCCGCGTCAAAGCCCCTGACGGTGCTGATCAGGATATAATGCATTTGACGCGGGGTGTACAAGGGCTGTGTGTCCGCCGGTAGAGAGCTGTTATGCTGGGAGTCCCCTGACCCTATTGAGAAACGCCAGGCCGAGCAATCCACGCACATAGCAATGCGCTACGTCAGGACTAAAGGCGGCCTGGCAACCAAGATGTTGAAATATGAAAATCGCTCAATAGGCACATTTTTCGGAAGTCCAGCTTATGGCTGTACTACCGAAAATGAGCAGTCTTCAATTATAATCCGAACGGATAGGGTGGTCTCGAGGAGGACTCAGTACAGGAGATAGGTTAATGCCGAACGGTGCCTATTCTTAAGTAGACGTATGTCAGATACCTGTACTTATTCAGTATCATTTCAATAAACCCTTTTTGTTACGTTATATTCACGCGAGTTCCAACTCCTTAACCGGCAAAGATCCCAAAATATCTCTAAGCCCTAACCTCTCAAACGAACTCCTTCGTCACCGAGACGTTACGGCACAACAGAGCGCACGCACCCGAGGCAGAACTCGTCCCAGCCGTATTCATATATGACACCGCGGAGGCCTAGACCCATATGCAGGGCAGCGAAAAAGGTGCCTTCATCGCCCAGAGTAGGCGACCCCCTCTCGCTGTCCTGCAAGGGTCTTCTGTCGCGCGGTGCTAAACCCCTCCCGCGGTGCCATTTTTTTGACCTGTGAAAATATTACAATATTTTAAAATAAAAGTCTGAAAAAAGTTTACAAAAAATATATATCGTTTCTTTTTTCCGCCTACCTTTTTCTTTTTTTTTACACCCGGCTGCTTGCGGCGACTGGCCACCAGTTTGTAAAGCTGTTAAAAAAAAACAAATAGAAATTTATAAAATACAAATTTTTAAATTTAATAAAAACAGGGGGGTCTCTACAGCTTTACACTGTTATATACGCACTGCTTTTTTTTTTAAAAAAAACCTGCTGCCACTGGTCACCAGCTTGTAAATCTGTTTAAAAAATACAAATAGAAATTTATAAAATAGAAATTTTTTAATTTAATAACAACAGGGGGTCTCTACAGCTTTACACTGTTATACGTACCGCTGTTTTTTTTTTAAATCTTCTGCTAACTATCGCTCTGTTCTGTTTTTTTTTCACTCGGCTTGCTCTGTTCTCGACACTCGGTCACAACGATACTGGCAAGATGCTGCGGGGCTGGTTCACAGCGTACCATCTTCTTCCCCACCAAACCCATAAATTTCTGCATGGTTGCAAGTAAGAGATACACATAGTCGTTTCATGGGGATAACTAAGACAGTGGTAACCACCCACACATGGCATATTTGTGCATCGCTCGCTAAATTGCCCGTGAGAGAGGCACCGGCATCTGGCAGCTGCGCTGTATGCGGGGATTCATACCTAGCAAAACATTAGGGGGGTTGGATGGCCACCCATCGCTAGCTAAAGGTATCGAAAAAAGGCAATATATACGACGACATGTCCATATTATATAAACCAATGCTACCCACCCAGGGTACTTAAAAAAAGAGTTACCGACCGCCAGTCACTGCATAATTACCGACCATGATAACCCCCTGCTAGGTAAGCCGGGAACTGGGCGCGGGGGTGGCGCCATAGTGCAGTGCGGGGGGCCTGCGTACGGGGCACTGCATGACGCATGGAGCGGTGGTGGGGGTTTGTTGTGACGGCCAGGAGTGGTGTGTATCTACTTATGTATGCCATCCATATGAAAACATCCATACATGTATTTGTACTTATATATTATTGTCGCCGGGAAAACGGTGGAAGCTCAGCTCGGCATTCTTTCGAGAAGAATTAGAGCATCCGTTATAGGCGCATACATTTGTCTTCGGCATTATTACCGAGAGTGAACACTCGTAGATAATTGATAAAACTATGAGAACTATGAGAATCTTTCGAATCACTCAAAAAATAAGAAAAATGAAATAGCCAAATGTAAGAGATCTGAACACGGCAGTTTTCAAATCGCTACTGCTCGTGAAGTAGGAAAGAGCAGCTAGCGTTGGCAGTAAGTGCAACAATGTTGCACGTGAAAAAATAATAGAGATGAAAAAAAAAATTCATACGGATTGCATACATAATGAGGGAGATATTTGCCTTTCAAATTTTGTCATTTTTTGACAAATTTTCGACACTGGCCGAAGGGCTTAGCGTTATTTTTTATTACAAGTTGGAAGTCGAAGTATTCCTGCTGTAGATTTCCGTGATCTTGGATGTAGGTTTTGGAGTCGTAGTGTTCCTCGCCGTGGATTTTGCACTATTCGTGTTTTAGGAATTAGATTTTGGAGTCGAAATCCGGAGTCGACAAGTGCTCTCTAACTTTTACACTGGAAGTCGCAAAAGGCTGCGGGTTGGTATTATTTGTGTCCTAAGAATGAGTACACCAATTTGCAGCCTTTTGCAACTTCCGGTGTAAAAGTTAGAGAGCACCTGTCGACTCTGGATTTCAAATCCAAAATCTAATTCCTGTAACACGAATAGTCTAAAATCTACGGCGAGGAACACGAAGATTCTAAAATCTACATTGAAGATCACAGAAATATACAGCAGAAATATTTCGACTTCCAACTTGTAATAAAAAATAGCATTGTAATAATTTTTAGCCACCATGTACGGTTTTGCGTCTGACTGAACGCTTACCTCAAAAAAATTGTGAGTTCGGCATGAAACTGCTGCACGAAGCTAAAGCTTTCGGCCAGTGTAGAAAATCTGTTAAAAAATGACAAAATTTGGAACGCAAATATCTCTCTTATTATGTATGCAATCCGTATGATGTTTTTTCATCTCTATTATTTTTTCTTGCTCTACAACTTTTGCATTTAACTTTTTTCAATCATTCAGTATCATTCAATATCATTTGAAATGGCAAAGATAAATTTTTTTATTTGCGAACGAAAGTTAAATGAACAATAATAATAGGCCCAGTCGATGCGCAATTAAAAAATATTCAATAGTCGTTACATCAGATTTTCGAAATTGTACACCGTTTCACCACAAATCTCAAATGTGCATCTTATTGTTAGCTGATACACTCTGTATACTCTACAGAATGGGCGGGATAATAGTATATTATAGTATAGAGGTTTTGCTCGCGTGATCACAGATTTCTACATTCTCACATCTCATAATGTGATTGAATATCAAACATCTAATCCTGTCTTTGAGGAATTGTTCAAGTTTGCAAGATAAAAGCAACGTATGTATTAATCGGGGACATGAAATATCTGTATGTCAAATTTCATCCATATCGGTTCAGCCGTTAGGGCGCGATTGAGCAACAAATATGCAAGCGCACTTTCGGATTAAATAATTTATAAATTAATTAGGATATCGCATGCACGACGAAATATATTTTATTTTCGTTTGATAAAAATTTATATATTCTTGCATTTATAGCATTTTCTTATGTTATTCATTAAAAAAAAAAAAATAAATTAAATACAGGACCAGGATTCGAACTAGGAACCCTCGCGCTTGTTACAAAACAGGGCGCCTTCGAACGCCCACTCAGCGTTCTCGGCATACTCAATGCACGAGTGGGAGTGAGAACGCACCATCACCCCAAGCTATCCGAACACACGAGTGTGAGCGGGACACACGATCGGCGGAACTACGATTTTTCTATGTGTCTGCTAACATGGACATTAGTAGCGCCGCGGTGGCTGGGGTGATAACTAACCGATCACCCCAGCCAAATGCTCCTATAAGGCCTGTTGTTCCATGTACTTCTATGTTCTCTGACTCGGTCGAGTCTTGCGCCAAGTACAGGCAACCCGCCGTACGGGTCACGGCTCGCCGAGACTCTTTACTCGAAGCATCGCTTGTACCTGTGTTTGGCCTCAAATATCTTATGAACGACTATGTGTGAGAAAAAGTTATTGATACATTCACTATAGGAATCAAGGATTCTGAATCGATTGCCACCAAGTTTAATACAATTAGTGTACGCGATCAGGACCTATCAACATGGCGAGCGAGATGATTTTATTTCAGGTCCGTCGTCGTCGATGTCGTCGTCTTCGCACGTCCATTTACTTTTGTACACAACGGATGGCGCTGACTGCTTAGCCTTCTTTACCTTCTTCTTCTTCTTCTTTGTATAGATGGCACCAGTTGGGACCTCTGTCCTTTACAAGCGGCCACAAATTATTTTAAAGTAGATGGTTCTACTCTATAGGGTATCCAGCGTGATTATCCCACGGCGACCTGGAACAGAGAGGAGGAACGCCCTGGCTTATGCGTGTCAGGGCGCCCCTAGCGGCCAGCGTCGAAGGCTCACGGATAACCCAATTGGGAGAAAGCACAAATAAGGAGCCAATAGGGAGTGCGGAAGGAAATGACGGTTGTGTCTCAGCACGATGTTCCTAGAACTGATGATAGATGTTGGAACGGGAAGTGATTGAAACGGAGCAGTGATGAGAAGGACGCTGTTGTTAATAGTTATGATGGAACGGAGTCGGAGTTTGTTTTAAACAGAGAGTTTGGCTTCAGTGAAAAAATTGTGTACTATTGCAAGAAATTTGGGATGCATGCGGTTTAAATAAGAAGCGATAGAGAAAGACACAGGAAGATTGGCCTTGCGGAGAGATTGGAGCAAGCTGGGTCTGAGGTGTGAAAAACGGCGGCAGTGCCATAGAACGTGATCGATCGTCTCGGCGTCCCTGCCACACGGACACCGATCGGAGCATACGATGCCTTTACGGTGTAAACTTTCGGCTAAAGAATGGTGATTAACTCTGATTCTAGAAAAGGTAGTTATAATAGAGCGGTTTAGTTTCAAGCGTGTAAACCAAGGGACATTCGATACAGAGTAGCAGTTGTCGAAGTAGAAAAGGCCTTTTCCATCGTGATGATTTGAGTAAAACGATAAGCAGGCTTTTGATGCCCAGCTGGAGATGGTAGGAAAGAAATCGGTATATGGAATGCTGTGATTCAGAAACGTGCCGGAAGTGATAGCTTGTTTGGCAAGAAGATCTGCCGTATCATTTCCTAGGATGCCCGAGTGACCGGGAATCCAGAAGAGGCGGATAGATTGGTCGTTCAGTGAAGCTAGTCTTAGTTTTTGCCTAATTAAGTAAATGACATATGACGGGGATTGGTCAAGAGCAAATGACTGAAGGGCATTTAAAGCGCTCTGAGAATCTGAGAATATAATTGATGAAGCTATTTTCCTGTCAAGAATAAAATTAACAGCATGGTAAATTGCAAAAGCTTCTGCCGAGAAAATCGAAGCATGATTATCAATTTTGGCTTGGAAGCATATATTGAGAGAGGGACAAAAGACACTGAAACCAGAAAACGAGCCGTCCGGCATTTTCGAGCCATCTGTGTAGAAGCAATGAGCCGAGGAAAGAATATGATTGAAACAAATATCAAATTCGTTGGCTGGGTCACTAGAGCCTTGAATGGCAAGACCCTCTGATAAGCTAATATTTGGAAAGAAAAACTGTAGTTCATATTCAAAGTGGTAAAGAAGAGGGATAGGAGAGTTGTAAACTAGTTTGCTGTAGCTGCGGACAGTGACAAAGGCTTTGTATAAGATAAAGTGATATTTGATCTGGTACGATTTGCTATTGTAAGGGGTAAAAAGTAGATTTGACAGAAGTTGAATGACGGGGTGATCAGAATAGGATAGACATTTTAGGATGTACCTTTTTGCCAAGAGGTTGAATCGAATAGACAGTGGTGCTTCTTTTGTTTCAGCGAGAAGCGCACGAATTGGAGTGGACATTCTAAGTCCCAAGCTGAGGCGAAGAGCACTGTATTGCACACGATTAAGTTTCACTACCAGGTTGTTGTCAGGAAGCAAAAGGGCCTGACACCCATATTCTAGAACGCTCCTAATTAATGATTTATATAGAAGGAGAAGAGTTGACGGATGAGCACCCCACCAGGTGGATCTAAGAGCTTTGAAGATATTAAGAGACCTATTGCATCTAATGATTGTTTTTTTGAGGTGAGAATTCCAGTTTAGCTTCCTGTCAAAGAGCATGCCCAAGTAAGTCGCTTCGTTGGAGGCATAAATCCGATCGGAGCCTAACTCAATGTAGTATCTGTCAAAGTCACTCCTTCTCCTGGAGAAGACGACGAGTTTTGTCTTGGAAGGCGATATAGATAACCCTAAATTTTCCAGGTATGAACGGATAGAAGAAATGCTGGATTGGACTCCATTAAGGCAGTCATCAAGGTTGTTGGACCTACAGAGAACAAGAGCATCATCGGCGAACTGAGTCGAAGTGCAACTCGGATGAAGATGGTCATTGAAATCTCTTATGTACAAGGAGAAAAGAATGGGACTTAGCGTGAGGCCTTGAGGTAAACCCTTACGAGCGGTCCTAGGGCCAACTAGGCTGCCATTAATCTTAAAAAAGACATTTCTTTCTGAGATTATGTTATAGATAATGCGACAAATAGCCTCGGGAACGCCTATAGAGCATAAGTTTCTAATTAGGATTGAGGGGATAACTTCATCGAAGGCACCCATGATGTCAAGAAATGCTACGACCGTGTACTCGCCTGTAGCAAAGCCATTGTAAATTTCAGAAGAAAGAAGCGCTATATTGTCTATTGTGGCTTTGGCTTTGCGAAAGCCAAATTGCGACGGCGGAAGGAGAGAGTGGTGTTCCACCCACCATGATAGTCTGGCAAGGATGAGGCGTTCAAAGAGTTTTAGCATGCACGAAGCAAGAGCTATGGGACGGAATTTGCCTGGAGAAGACTTAGGAATAAAGAAGACAAGGAATTTGTGCCAGCTTTCAGGAAGCGTGGCATCCTTCAGAAAGTCATTGAAGACTGACAAAAGGGCACAACGGACAATTGAAGGTAACCTGTATATAATATTATTGTTGATTCTGTCTAGACCTGGGGAGGAATTACGCTTAAGTTTTTCAATTGCAGAGTCTAATTCTTTCCCTGTGAAGGGGGCCTCAAGAAAAGAGGATTTTGCAAAGAGGTGTGAAGCGGGGAAGCAGTTATGCAATGCTGAGCTGGGGCAGAAGGAATCTACTAATTCATGAAGTTTGAGCAAGACGTCGGAGTCCGACGAACAGGAAGGACTTGGATTAAGTTGCCTGTGCCGAAATCTCTTGATTTGGTTCCATATGAGGGTGATAGAAGAGGTAGGTGATATAGATTCACAGAAGGATTTCCAAGACTGTTTTTTGGCTATTGCGAAGATACGTTTAGCGGAGGCGTCTGCTTTCTTGTAGGCTATATAGTTGTCATGATTGTACGAACGGCGAAGGTGATAAAGTGCCCGCCTCCTCGTCTGAACTGCAGCATCACAGCTAGCATTCCACCAAGGGGACGGACACTTTTTTCGAAAACGATTGTGCGAAGATTTGTCAATGGCATTGGGACAAGCGTCTAGGACTGCACTATTAATGGAATCCATAATAATATTGTATCTCTCTATGGCTGAGAGGGAAGTTGACGACGGCGAAAGGAAAGTGGGGCTGGATGAAGAGAAATTTGAAGAGTCACGTAGGGTACCTGTAAACTTGTGCCAGTCCATGTTTTTGAGCCTGAATTTATGGTCGAAGAAGTCATTATAAGAAGGTCGCTTATTAATTGAGACAGAGATTGGGAAATGGTCACTACCCAAGAGGTCATCAAGGACTTTCCACGAGGTTAGAGTTGCAGTGTTTTCAGATACTAGTGACAAATCTAAGCATGAAGCTTGTTGATTTGGCCTGTGTAGATAAGTAGGTGAGCCGTCATTAAGGAGAACTAATTCGCTCTCTAAAAGATGTGATTGCAAGGAGCTCCCAACTAAGCAAGTGCGAGGGGAGCCCCAAGCCTCATGATGGCAATTGAAGTCGCCTCCAATAAAGACAGTATTGTGGTTTGGCAGTGAAGTGAAAAGGTTATCCCAGTCATTCGGATGAGAGCCGAAGCTGGAGCCAGGAATTCTATAAATTGCAGCAATGAGCAAAGGGTTAGAAGAAAGAGGGATTGAAATAGCTAGTGATTCTAAATGCTGAGGTTTGTATAGAGTATTGTTGAGTCTCGTAAAGGAAATTCCCTTTCTGACACAAATGGCTATGCCACCCCCTCTGTCGTGAATTCTATCTCTCCTAATTACATTGAAATTTGTTAAAGAGAAGGATCTGCCAGGAACGAGCCATGTTTCTATGAGGATAATTACGTCGTAATCACTTGAGATGCTGGAAAGGTCCCCTATCTTGTTCTGAAGGCTTCGACAGTTCCATTGTAAGATGTTAAGGGAGCTTATGTTACCAGTGCTGGTGTTAGATGTGCTAGCCATAGTTAAGAAAGATTGTAAGTGGGAAGATTGGCGTGATAAAGGACAATCCCTGGTGGTAAGGTGGGTATTGAGTATTGGACCATTAAGGTTGTAGCTGGGCAAGTTTGCTAAAATCAATCATTGAGAGTTTGTCAAGTATGCTATCCAATTTTTCCAGACGTTGAAGCTGAGGTGTGAGGTGTTCCATGATTAAAGCAGCTGAGCTGAGAAGTGATTCTAGAGTGGAAATGGCATTATCCACGTAGTCTGCATCAAGACTTGGAGAAGCTGTAAGAGGACTGGGAGTGCACGCTCGCAGAGCGACGCCATTACGAGATGGAATGCGAGGTTCCTGAGCCAACGTATGCCCCTGCAAGGATGGAGTGGAAGCTGGTTTTGGGGTAGAAGTTCTACTATTATGTGTTTTTGGAATCGAAGGGCGACGTGCGGAGGGCTTGGGTATACCCACAGCAGAAGCAAAAGAAGGGATACGTGCTTTCGAAGCCTGATGAGTAATAGGCTGACTATCCGTTAGAGGTACGTCCCCTAACTCTGGAAATTCCGAGAAGTCGAAGCGAGGAGGGTGAGCAGGGTTAAAAGATACAGGAGAAGAGCTTTGTTTGACCAGAGTTGATGCTTCCTTAACTGACATGTTCCTGTCTGTGGCTAACGAAAGAATTTCCTTTTGGGTAGTTCTTTCAGGGCATGATAGGTCACTGGGAAGGTGTGCCCCTCCACAGTTTAAGCAGCATGGTGGATTGTTAGAATTTGGGCACTCGGAAGACTCTACATGGACTTTCTGACCACATCTAGGGCATCTAGCCCCACTGCGGCAAACCTGTTTGGTGTGGCCAAATCGGTGGCAATTGTGGCATAGCCTTACAGAAGGAACAAAAGGGTGAACCTCATAGCGGACACTGAAGAGGAAGACGTGGGACGGTAGAGATTGTCCATCGAAGGTTAGCAATACTGTCCTGGTGGGAACGAGGTTGGATTCCCTATCTGTTGTGACTCTCCTATTGAAACGCTTTGCTGCAATGACTTTAGCAGAGGCTGAGGCACCAGAAGTTATGTCATCTGATGTGAGATCAATGGGAATATTGCGTATGACACCTTGCTTCATTATTTGATTTGATGGGATGAAAGCCAACAGATTGAATGCCTTGAGTTTAGGGTTTGTAACCAAGTTATTGGCTGCCTCTGCAGTACTAACCCTGATTCTGAACCGGTTTTTCCCTGTCCTAATAGTTTCGAGCAGACTGGAACCAACTACGTTGTGAATGTTGCGACCTACTGTAAGCGGGTGTAAGTTAATACCTGGTTTATCACCATCTCCATGGTTGACAGCAAGAGGTTGGACAGTTAGGATGAACGGGCCTCGGTGATCTTTGCTATATCTATTCTTCAATACCTGAGTGAGTGAGTTCTCGGAGAGGCTTGTAGAAGAATGAGAGCTGGAACGAGTGGTGTCTTCTGAGACTACTATTATTGCCGTTTTGTTTTTAGGTGGATGAGAAGGATCATTTCCTTTGTCATCAGCAATTGCATCGCTGCCTCTTTTAAGGGAGGTAGTTCTGCCACTACGAGATACTGGAGTGAAATCGGAGGGAGAGGATGTAGAATTGACAGAAGAGACTGCCGAAGGAAAAGCTTCCTTCCTAAGAGAAGACAATGCCTGGGCGAGGTCTCCTCCAACGTCAGCCGGCGCTGGAGGGCCAGATTCAAGGTCCATGCTAACAGGGGCCAAGTCCGATCGATCGGGCGGTGCACCGCTGCCGCAAGCGGCAGGGGTGTACATTGTGAAGAATTTCAAGCAAGATTAATAGCCAGGTGTAGCGTGTTATAGAAATTAGCAGGAAAAGACAGTAAGAAGAGGAAGGAGAGCAGAAAGCACGAATTAAAGAGAAAAAAAAAAAAAGAGAAAAAAAGCAGGTCATGCGGCAAGCAGACAGCAAGCGTCGGCGTGGTTGCCCGCCAAAATGGCGGTCAACCTGGAAGACTAGGTTATAGTTCCACAGACCCGTTATATTTAGAAAGAAAGTTAAATAAAGAAAAGAAAAAAGAATGGATAAACCTGTGTACGCCCACAAGAACACCCAAACAAACGCTTATATTTCCAGGAGGCCGCTAAAGCGAAGCGAACTCAACATTTAGATCTAGTAGTAACCGTAAGTACATCCGCGCGCATTCGTGGTCATACCGGAACTCCTCCCTTCTTTACCTATTTGTACACTGGGCCACAGGAATGGTGACAACGGTAGACGCCGTGCGGTGAGGTAAGAGAGGAGGAATGGGCGGCGCTTGCTCTCCTATCTCGGCCTGTGCGTGCGACGCAGAAAGCACTACGGTGCGAGCGAGATGCCAGAGCGTCGCTCGGTGTGTCCTTGTTGCACAGCACGAGTGTGAGCGAGACGGCAACAAGGCCCCTCACTCGCTG
>JARQSU010002275.1:0-10582 GCA_030142265.1 Calameuta filiformis
GCCGCTACGATTTAGCGCCATGTTTTTGGTATCGCCTAAAACCGGAGCGTTGTGCATCTCCCTACTCATCTCTGCCATCAATACCGACCGTAGCTGTCACCACAGACTACTTATTGGAGACACAGCACTCCCGTGCTATAGACTGTTAGCAGCGCCATCTTATCGTTAGGTTATATCACTATTCTGTGTTTCACTATAGTCCATTGGAGTGTCAAGCCCCTGGATGTCACCACACCGGGACTTGAAACTAGATATTTGGGTGGACCAAACCCTTTTAACTCCTGTGATCTAGGAGTCATCACAAACTGCTCCGATAACACTCGCGATGCCCGTACTGTACACTCGGAACTTCCACAGTCAATAACCGCGGTAATTTCTCGTCCATTAATCTTTAGAATCTTCATATATTTCCCCGCAGTGTCGTCGTTCGTTGTATTACAGTTTTTGCTAATATGCCCCTATTGAAGGAGTTATATGCAAATCCGCCTTTAATACATCGAGTCTTATTTGCCGAGCGAACTAGCCAATAGGAAAGGAGAGAAGAGGAACGAGATAATTCGCCTTGCGATACCTCATCTACTCTTCGTCGCGAACTCTCGAGGAGAGAAGTCTCGTTTTCTGTGAAAAAGACTTTAGTCGTTTCTTTATACATATTAAAAGAGTTTATTAACATTATCTTTCGTTGAATAGTATTTTGTTTGTTACCAAGTGTAATAGAAATAAAGAAAGCAATATTTCGTACTGTATAACTATCTAAGCCCAATTGCAGAACTCCACACTCTACAACACACTCATAGTTGAGAAACAAATTTAGATTCAACAACCCCTTCTTATCGCACTTATAGCAAGTTATCTCACGCCGCGGCTCGGGACAATCGCGTGCAAGATGTCCGATTTTATTACAATTAAAACACTTACGCGGTCCATCACTCGCCGGACTTGCTGTAGAGACTTTGTTATTGTCTTTTCGTGTACCACTAGAGTCTTTTGAACTCACCGTTCCCTGTGCTCCATGTGCAACTGCCTTGTCGCTTACATGTCGCAATTTTGATGTTGCTGCCTCTCTAGAAGAACGTATTCTTTCAGCACGCTGACTGAGTATCTTATTATAGTAAATTAAATTATGTAACAGTTCCGTTGTCGAGTATTGTGACGTCCGCATAACCGTAGTTGCCAACTCTCGCGACCACAGACCAATAAGCACTTCAGCTTTGGTTTCGCGATATGTTAGCTGTAACATACTACACAAACGAATTTTAGCATGAAAATACTGAGGTAAACTTTCATTCTTTTCTTGAACACGCGCTTTCATCCTTGCCCAACGTGTTGACATATCATCGCAGACGATAAAAGTTCGTCGGAATTCCTCTCTGAATGTTCCTATGTCACAAGTGCGGCTGAATGGCTTCGTGCCCAGTCTTTTGCGCCACCCTTCAAATGCCTACGTGCTGCCTCGAATAAATATTCTTCAGGCCATTTATGTAAACTATGCATTGCCTCTAGATTCTCTAACCACTCGCGAGCGCGCATATTATCATCATCACCAGTGAAAACCCCGATATTACGCGATAAATTCAGCATCACGTGTATGTTGCTATTGCTGATAATTGTTGTTCCGGCTGATGTTGCTGGTGATTGGTCACTAGACCAGCGAATAATTGCGCAAGCGCTTCATCTCGGTTGCCATTGGTTAACAAATTTCGAAATGCGCTCACTAATGGCGTACTGGCTGTTTCGCGCACAATCGAATGTACAGGAGCTTCATTTCGCAGATGGTTCGCGAACCCTGATTCGTCACTCTCGTACATCTCTCCAATCTGCGAATCAGAAACTAACACGTTTGACACCGTTTCACTCCGCGTCTGCGCAGCCCTTGGCGCGCTTGTAACTAATGGCGTCCCATGTCCGTTAGCGGCTTCGGTGGCTTGCGAAAGATGTTGCTCTCCATTACCACTCGTATGTCCGGGGCTTCTCAGATTGAGACTCTGGTCGATTCCTCGCCCTCGTCCTCGTCCCAGCGTACGATTCAAACCCATTCTCGTAATTTCAGCGGCAAAAAATTTTTCAAAGTCGTGCGCATCCGCCATCAGCACTCACTGGCACACACAACGTGTACCTTTTTGCGACGTATATTATATATTCAACCTCAACGCACAAATTTCCGTTCTTTTCACACAACTCGGGCAGTATTATCCCACTTCTGAATTGTTAGGACTCGTACTTTCTTTATGCTCCTTTAATACACACTTTTTGCGATACCGTCGCGACTCCCTTATTCTATCCGATCCTCGACCGTTGCGGCGGAACGTGCGCTACTCACTACATACACGCACCACCCTCCGCGGCGCATGCGCCGACCAACAACATTACAGATTCCTGTAGTATACTTTCTCACAATTATACTTATTCTGCTTTCAGTATCTGATCTTCCAAGTCCAAGATCTTTTGACAGATCTTTGACTACCTCAGTCTAATTGATCTATTTCTTTCGCCTGCTGTGTTACAATTACACTTATTCTGCTTTCAGTTGTAACGCATTTCCTGTCTATGTTCTTCCACTGGTCCCAACGCTGCACTTCGCGGATCCCTTGGGCGCCAGGTGCGCTCTTGCACCAGCCCGACACATCGGGCCTTTAAATTTTTAATCCGCGACACGTCAACACCGGGAGTCCTCTCGACCGGTTCTTCCCGCTAGCTCCTAATCAAACATGGCAGAGAGGAACGTGAGGGCGACGAGTATTTACAGGAATCAGCCGGCTTCTCCGAAATAATTAACACGGTGGGATTTAATTCCAACAATGACCATTTATTACATCTAGGTAAACGAGTACAGTCGGGTGTTGCATACGAGCGCGCCTCTATACAATTATAACAAATCACGCGGTCGCGGATGTCGTCTCTGTTGTCACGGGCGATTTGAATCTGCTATCGCGGGGGCTCGTAGCGGGACCCGCGGCCTCACACTCTCCGTGCCGTGCTGCACCGGCGGGTGCATTTCATCCCCGGCCGATGCACCTCTTTCCCGACCGGTGCGCGGCTCTGCCCGGGATGGTAGTCTGGTTGCACCAATCTCGCATATAAAATGGATTACCATGGAGACAATTTGTATCGAATGATGCCAAAACTCACAACGGAGCATGTCATACGAAAACAGATTTAAAAAATAAGAATGAAGAACGCTACGCAGGTACTGAGTAGGACAGTATCCGGTTTTATACATCATCATACGAGACTCGAAGGTATTTGATTATTCTTTTACAAAATGTTTCCTTGCATTATTCCTTCCATTAAAGTAACAATATCATTTTAAGCATCTTTGTATAATTTATTTCAGGACATATTAATACCGAACATGGGCAACTTTCTATGCCAAAAAAGGAAGGAGAAATAACAGCGAAGGTTTTACTTTTCTTTAATGACCTGTTCGTTTCTGTGAATGGGCATACATTGAAACCGGAGACTCCTCTGCGCGTTGTTGTATCTGATCACAGTCCTCATAAATCATTTTGGCGTAGTGCTGTAGTTCAGTTACGTGAGATGCAATGTGTCGACAGAAAAACAAGAAAGCCCACGAAAAGAGCAATGTGCCTTCGGAATTGGGTTTTAACGATCCAAGGATTTCAAAAGCTATGGAAAACTTTAAAAAATGCAGGGTTTCGAAATTTTAAGCCAAGAATGATTAATCAAGACTCTTTGGAGAATTTTTTTGGGTTAATTAGATCACTTGGACACCGGAACACTAACCCAAAATGTGCTAAATTCGAAAGCAGCTTCAAAACCTTGTTAATTAATAATTTAACATCCCGTCATGCAGTGGGAAGAAATTGCGAATCTAAGTGGAGATTTGCTTTTCACGCTAAAAAATTTTCTTCGCAACACCGAACACATGGAGACTACACCAAATGATAATATTGATCCCCTCATAATCGAGGATGTACCATGTCAAAACAAACAAGTGGCACAATTTGGAAATACTGCAGCAACTGCATTGACAAAGAAAATATGCAATAATCCAGTGATAGCCAACTGCAAATGTTGTAACGGTGTATTGTTCTCTGACCCAGGCACAGGGAAGTTACCAAAATTGCATCCTAATTGGATCCAAATTTTTAATAACGCTGTCACTGTTGTAAATAAGCAATTACCCGCTGCATGCTACTGTAGAAACGTACGCGCAAGGCTTGAAACAATATTGTATATTTCCCTTGAACTATCATGGATAAGTTGTGCGACCCATGGTTCTACATTAAAAGAATCATTAATTAGCTTCACGTCGGAATATCAACTTAATATGTGGTGCAAAAACATGAACAATATCTTATGTGGTAAAGTACGATTAAGCACAGATCGATGTTTCATTGTCAGACAGGCATTTCGCAAATGCAATGCTATTCATAATAAAGCTCGTAAAACCTAGAATTTAGTGTTGTGTTAAAACGTTATTTCCTAATTTCCTATACATTAAGAATAAAAATCTTTAAGTTTTAATAATGCAAAGCCGGTAGCTTAGTGCTTTTTGAATAGCCCGCTACGGACAGCCATATTGATTTTTAGTTTCCCTTTGACGACCCGGCACAGATGGCACTCAAGCCAGTGTTCACTTTTGACAAGAGGAGAGTTGCCACCCCCTGGGTTGCACTTACCGATTCTCCCGGTGCACTTGGGCTCAACTCTCTTGCCGTTGGCTCCCCTGCGGTGGTCGGTATTTCGCTCTCCCTTCCTTGGGCTCCACCGTCTCCCACCGCTCATCCAGCCTCCCTCGAGGTCCAGGAGGAAAACCAAGCCGTCACAATCTAAAAATGTTTTACACACCAAAAACAAAACTCGCGATAGCGCATACGTAAACCCCTCGGGTCGCCCGTTGCACGAGTCCCAACGAACTGGCCCCTTTCAGCCCCCCCCCCCGCCCCTCGGCCCGAGGATTTCCGAAGAAATCCCGAGTTCGCCCGAACTCGTGCGGCCGCTCTCGCCTCGGTCCGGTGTTCGCTTTTCGGCGCCCACAGCCCGTCAGTCTCCGAGCGGCGCCGATCTTGGCCGAGCCCGTCCGATCTTCGGGCTCGGCGCTGCCGGTCACTCTCCCCGGCTTCCCCTCGCCGAGATCCTCCGTCGTCGTGAGCATTCTCTTGGCAGCTTTCGTCGACGATACGGCTCTCCGGACCCTTACGCTTCTTTAACGGGCGTCCCGCGGATGCCACGTCACACAGTATCTGATCTTCCAAGCCTAAGATCTTTTAACAGATCTTTGACTGCCTGAATCTAATTGATCTATTTCTTTCGCCTGCTGCGTGCCAATTATATTTATTCTGCTTTCAGTATCAGTATGCAACTCGTTATATTCGTCCTGTGTTGCTTGCATTAATGATAAATTACTGCCAGGAGAATAGTTATGGTGTGTGTCTCTGGTGTCTCATGTATTGAAGATGCTTCTTGAGAAGATGTACTACGTTTACGTTAAAGGTCAAAAAATATGGCAGCATCGCAAACGTAATTATTAAATAACTATGTTAATTACACTTCGTATATAACTTTAATTAATATTTTATGGTAACTGTGACCAGGAGGAACTTTGCGAAATAGGAAAAATGGCAAATGTTGATCTTCTTGATTGAGAATAACTTAATAGAGGTCTTCCCGCCTGACAGTATATAATTCAATAAGAAGTAATGTTGTCGACTGATCGATTTATATTCAATATACAATTAAATAGAAATACTTTACATTATTCAAAAATATAATTTTATTTTCAGAACAGTGGTCGACGGACAGAGATGTCATTAAAGTGTCACTTTCTAAAACGTACTCGTATACTTCCCTGTATCGAAAAATTTCGCTTGCCTAAGGAAATAGAAACAAAATTTGTAACTCTCCGAAAGATCAAAGAACATTAGTTAAATCTTATGTATTTTTTCCAAATTACGTTTCTCTATTTTCGGATGTCATGTATTACGTTATGGAGTATTGACTATGTACGTGTGTACACAGGACCAATATCAGTGCCATCAATTTTCTTCTAAAATATTTTCTGCTGGACTTTCCGTTTGTTTATTTACTAAAATATATGTTTAGAAATGGGATCTGCATTCTTAGGCACGTAGTGAATAATTACATTTTTTTTACTTATCTTGCCGTGAAAAAGTTCAGTCGCCCTTTATTCTCTGACGACGGTGCAACAATAGGGACTAATTACTTATCCATACGAAAACATCAGTCACGTGAGCATCTAACTGATTGAAGGAAAATAAATTTTTGTCTTTAGGCTTTTTCGATTGTTCTCGAGGAGTTCTATGGTTCCTGACAGGTTTTAAGAATAGTTCTGCTACGCAACATCGGTAAAATATCTATTAAAGATACCGTTGGTGATACAAGAGGTGCCGGGTTTTGTTATAGTAAATCTTATCGAGCTTACACTATGCGCTCGAACTTAAGATTGCAAAGGAAAAATATATATTTAGGCAATATCTATTGAGCGTCCTTGTTCTAAGTGTTGCTTTGGGAACCAGCAGTGAGTGGCGGAGAACCTCTGCCCGCCAAGCTATACGTTCGTGATCACGTTCGACTCGGCTACGACGGGATACGCATTATCGACGGAGACGATGATTACAAAATCTTACTTGCGGACTCGCCGCTACGATTTAGCGACATGCTCTTGGTATCGCCTAAAACCGTAGCGTTGTGTATCTCCCATAGACTTATACACTAGACTGAGCGTCGTAGTGGTGGGGATGAAGCCGACACGTGAGAGAGAACGATACATTGAGCGGTAGAGCTGTCTCTTTCTGACAGCGTAGAGTGGGAGGTTCTTCTCCTTCATCGCCATTTCCCCACCGGCGCTTGAGAGGCAGTGATAGGTTATGTTAAAAGTTGAATCATCAAGAGGCAAAATATAATGCGGTGTATGTATTTTTAAGTATGGTTTCGGCCTGCTGTAATTGCAAAGTTGAAAGTGGTCAACAAGTGAAGAATCGCAAAAGAAACAAAGGAAAAGCCTAAACGTCATTCCAATCACAAACGGGTAATTTAATAAGTATCCGGTAAACAGGTAATTTAGTAAGTAAAAACAAATATCTCGAATCCCGGTATGACAATATTTTAAACTGTAATGTTTTTGGCTTGGTCTATAATACAGACTCTTCGATGATACTGACACACCTCTGATAGAATCAGCCAATGTACCTTCGTGTGTTCAAAAGATCAAGAGACTCGGTCGAGTCTGGCGCCAAGTACAGGCAACCGGCTGTACAGGGCACAGCTCGCAGAGACTCTTTACCCGAGTCAACTTCTTATACCTGTGTTTGGAATGAAATATCTTATGAACCGCTATATATTGGAAAAAGTTTTTGATACATTCATTATAGGAATTGAGGGTTCTGAACTGATTTCCACCAAGTTCAATACGATTCGTGTACGGGATCAGGGCATATGGAGATGACGAGCGAGATGATTTTATTTCAGTTCCGTCGTCGTCTTCGCACGTCCATCTACTTTTTTACATAACAGATGGCGCTGACTGCTTTGCCTTCTTTACCTATTTGTACTCTGAATGGTGTTGGAAATTTACGAATACACAGCACAATCAAATATACTTTGTACGTGAAGCTACTGTTCACACCGAATTTCTAATTAGTATAAGGCTGCTTTCACAATAGTTTAGAATTATTAAGTCTTTAATATCATTCATGTGGAGCGCGTGTGTATGGGTGTACGTATGTGTGTGCTTCGCATAGTTCCACGTATTTTAAGTGAGAGTTTTTATGGACACGGAAAGCCCTTCACACACAAAATAACTTAACGACGTAAGACGTGAGCGTAAGGAAACCAACCAATCAGAATTTAGTACTATCAAAATCTGTCAAGAAAAAAGGACAAAATTTCGAACGCAAATATCTTCATTATTATGTGTGCTATCCACGAATTTTAGTGCTAGGTACCAATTTTTTGTATCTCTATTGTTGTTTCTTGCACTAAAACTTTTGTAGTTAACTTTTTTCTATATCGTTTCGAATGGCAAAGATAATTTTTATTCTTTTGCGAACCAAAGTTAAACGAACAATAATAATATGCCCATTCGATGGGCAATCAAAAAATTTTCAATAGTCGTCACATCGGATTTTCAAAATCGTCCACCGTTTCACCGCAAATCTCAAGCGTGCCTCTTAGCTGATACACTCTCTATATGTATACGATGCCGTTGATAGGTTTCCGGACAAGGGTTTAAGTTTGGAAAAAGTTGAAGAAAAATTTCACTCCATAAAATTCGTTTTAAATTTTGAATGATCCAGCCTTTAAGCCCAATGAAGTCTCCTATGCTTATTTCCACGTTGTCAAACTGATTTTTTAGTAGGAATTCTGTCCCAAAGGCCGGCTCTTTGCAAGCAATTCTTGACTGTGATTAGTGATATTCTTTTTTTTTTTCATGAGTTTCCGATGCAGTAACTTTCCCTTTGGGCCCTATTCACTTTGGACCCTATTACCAATGACTGGTCCTCTGTTTTTGAAATGACTGGAGGCCTTCTACTTCGCGCGTTGTCCTTATTAGAATTTGTTCTCCGGAAGGGAGTGATAGCATTTCTGACAGTAGACGGCGATATTTTCAAAATTTTTGCAACACAATGTAGACGGGTGGAGGTGAATATACGTTTTACTACAGATAAATGGTGAACCCGATTTAACCAAATGCTGCCCAAAGAAGACTGGCGCAAAAAGGTTTGAGGCGCAGTCGTAGGTCCGGAGCTAAAATTTGTCTACGACAATTTTAGCAAATTTGTTTTATATATTTGCATGCAGGTGGAAGGGGAATAATTAAAGATCAATCAATCTTGTACGAATGAAATGTATTATAAGGATCCAATCTCTATTTGGACTTGTACTCGAGAGAGGCTCGGGCTCAATTAACCCCCTTTTCAGCACGCTAGCATTCAATCCGATATTGAAACGTATTACACATATATATACATACAGGCATAGTATCGGGTACACATGTACAAAGCCACACGACATCTATCCCTTGCTCCTCTACTTAAGCGCGTATACACATTATATATACTGTGACGTTACATTTGAGCTGTCCTGTCACTAGCTGCGGGATACCTTCTTTTCTTTTACGAGACGGATTAACGTCTCGTTATGTAAGACACTCGCGCTGATTACCGACGCTCCAGGGTCACTCTGGCGTCCGAAAATTAGATTAATTAATTACATTTTTGTTTGTATCCTTGGTAAACGCGGCACGGCGGACAAGCGACGTCAACGACTTTCCCGGGATACGGAAGCTACAGCAGCGAAGTCGGAAGTAGGTGGAAATATCGAGGACGGTGCCAGTTGGAGGGGCCCCATGGTCGCCAGGAGGACAAATGGCACGGGAAAGGAAGGACGAAGCTTCAGGGGGATCGGCAGGGAGGCCGATACTACGGAAACCACAAACGAGAAGGAAGCTGCCGAGGAGGGCCGAAGGAGAGGACGACGATTAGGGATCGGTACTATCGTGTCGCCATCATACCGACTGACCCTAGGCGTCGTCCAGGATCGCGGTATCATCCACCTAAGTCCCGTCGACGACGGAAAGCCCGGGGCCTAGAGCCGCCACACGGTGCGGAGGGCCCGAGAAGAGTTCCCGATCAGCTGGATCAGTGGAGGTGAAATCCGCCCGACGTCCCGGCTCCTGGAGGACGCTCCGGGAAGTCCGGAAACTACCTGGAAGCCAGAAAGCTACCGGTGTGAACCATCGCGAGGCCAATGCGGAGAGAGTCTGCCATCCTAGTGAACCGGAATGGTCATTATACCGAGCGGCTTCCCGTGTCTCGCCGATGATACCGATAAGACGGGAGGTACCGCATGTTTGCACCACCCTGGATTGGGAAAAGACAGGACGACCGCCACTTCGAAGCCCGGAAGGAGCCGGCGAAAGGACATCCCGACAATCAAAATTCGCGCTACGCCATGGGCCCTGAAAACAAGGCAGCCACCCTCGAAGGCCCGAACGCCGCCCAATCAGCGCGCACGAACGAAACTACCAGGGCGCCACCACCACTCAGCGAGGGAGCAGCAAACTATTCGTCATTCGTCGTGATACCGTCAGCGCGGGTGCTCAGTGTGTAACGATTTCGAACGTTTTGCTTATACTTTGTTAATTATTTAGTCAACTCCCGAGTACCTGGAGATCTTCCCGGCGAGAGTCGAGGTGAGCCTTTACGGTACCTTTAAAAGTTACCCTCATAACGAGTCAGCATCGTTAATAAGTTAGTAGAACCGTGCCCGGAATCGGCAACGATTCCGGTGACAGATTTCCAATAGTCCCGTCCGGTAATTGTCTACCGTTTGACGAGCACCGTATGCTGGGGCTTCGTTCCTTGAAGATCTTCGCTCATGTTTTTGTATGTATTGCGGGTTTACTTATCTTATCCTACGTATTTCGTTGTCTTCGGCTAAGAGTGAATACCCTGGGGTGGCCCTTACGGCTGAATCTGCTGGCTACCGCTTCTCGGTGGACGGTGTATTGAATTGTATTGTAAAGGGTGTTTTTTTTAGAGGTATACAACTTTAAAATGAAATAAAACACGTAAAAATAATATTGATAGCCACGGTG
>JARQSU010002276.1:0-10465 GCA_030142265.1 Calameuta filiformis
ACTAATCATAATTTCAAATTGACTTTTACAGTAGTATAAACTAAGAAAAACTGTATCCAAAACGTTATATATTCTAACAAGCCGCAAGTTGAAGCTTGCAATTTGCTTCCTCCGAATCGTAGGTAGTGTACGAAGTCCCTATATGAGGAAGCATTTTCATTTTTTTTTAAATCTTTGGCTTCCTCATTTGAAAACGACATAAAACCCGAACCGCAGCTTGAATAATGACGAAAATTATAGTCAACGAAGGGATTATAAAGCTGCACATGCCTTCAAAATTCGGGGGCTGTAGCTAAAATTGTTCTCGAGTTATAAACGTTTGAATTTTGGGAGGCCATTACAGACACACACACACACAAACGCACGCGCGGACATTTTCTGAACGTAATGAGCATAACTGAACATGGAGACATGAAAATCTCGAGAAAAAAAATTTTCCATCGTCATCTATGAGGAAGCAAAATTCAACGTGTAGATTATGATTTTCATATAGCATTCAGTATCATACATATAGTTTATAATTGAGCCTCTGGAAAACAGAACGTCCTGGGCGCGCGGACCGACTTTGCCTAGTAGCTAAGTAGGTAAGACGTTGCTACGCACCGCGTTAATCCGGTAAATTTTTCTGAATACAGCTCCAAGCTATTGTAGATGATAAAATGAAATTTACTAATGTTTACTGTGGTGAACCTGGGTCTCTTCATGACGCACGTGTATATAGAAGATCTGTTTCACATCATACTGCAGTGGAAAATATGGAAGCACTATTTCCTAGTAATACTTTCATAATAGGAGATTCTGCTTACCCATCTTCACCTTGGCTTGTCACACCATTCCGTGATAATGGTCATCTTTCTGTACAACAAGCAGTATTTAACTCTCGCCTATCTTCAACGCGTATGGTAGTAGAAAAAGCTTTTGGCATGCTAAAAGGTCGTTTTCGACGCATTAAATTCTTTTGCGAATTAAAGTAAATCGATTTCATTGCAAAAATTGTCAGGCAGCATGTATATTGCACAATTTTTGTATTGAGCAAGGTGAACTCCACAGTGGAAATGACTTTGTGGATCCTGATAATATTCCTTATATACTTGACGAGGAAGATATCGAAGGAGCCCAATGTAATCGTAGAATGCAGCTTTTTAAAGACATGTTTTCCTCAACGAACTAAATTGAGAGTCCCAACGATTTCATACCCACACTTTAAATTAAATTTGCTTCGTATATTATATTACTAATTTCTAAGATAGTAATACACGTGATGAACATTAAACTTTTTTTAATACAGTTTGTACATAGTTCAAAAATAACTCTTATATTATGAAAAATATATTATATTTTTATTCATTTCATATATTATAAATATTTGAACTGTAACATAACAAGTTTTAAAAAAACATCAACGGGCAGACTAATCCCATTAGATCAAATCTCATTTGTAGATGAAGATTGTTGCGATTCTAATATTTGAGCGAGCAAGTAGCATTTTTCCTTCTCTACTTCCATTCTATCTCTGTGTCTTTCAACGTTTTCCTGATGTTTCCTTCTTCATACGCTTTCGTTCCACGTTAGTTGCCGTTCTTTGACATGAAGACGACGCGCATCTAAGTTTATTTTCTTTTCTTTTAATTTCAATATCGCAGTTGCTTATCTTCTTTTTCTAACTCTCTTTTCTGCAGCAATTTCAGATTCAACCATTATTCCTCTAGTTGAATTTTTCTATTAGCCCTGGCTGAGTCAGATCCATGTTGTGGTCGCACACGGGTCTCAAGATTCACATGAGGAGATTGCGCATTATTCAGGCTATTCTGATCCGCTGCACATTCCATTACATTAGGCGTTGCAGATGCAGTTTCTGATGTTACAGTCGCTGAAGTTGGTGCTTTATGTTGAGACACCATTTCCGTAGACGTTAAAAAATAAAAAGACGGCGCGATTACACTGTTACAATTGGTCGTTCGATGTAGTCTAAACATGGAATCCATTTGATCGTACCACGGGAAGTGTATAGGACCTCTGCCTGATTTGGAATTATTATCCACGACTTCCTTGTACTTTTTTATCAGCGCACTCATTTTTCAACGTATTTGATCAACAGTCATCTGCAATTATATGCATAAATAAATAATGACGCAAACAATGAAGTCCAATATAATATCCCATTATAGTGTCAAATACATTTCAATTCGCCCAGATAGCATATGATATTCTCAGAATATCCTAATTTCATCTTCAACATTTGAAATAGGAACTCAATATTGTCAATAGCCCCCAGTACATTCTGAGCATATGCAGAGAATATTCATACATCCTAAGAATATCATTGTGCTATCTTTGTAGTTTGGAGCCTGTAGTTGGGCCTGTTCCACCCCAACTCCTAGTTTATACCGGCTCGTCAATTCCTGGTGGAATAAGAATTGGCTGGCGCCCGCCTGGCATGCGGATGCATGAACGAAGGGTGGACGGACGAAGGTAACGTAGGTTGGTTCTCGCAGATTGTCGTTCTCGGATTTTAGCTATCGGTATCGGGTAAGGCGCTTGAGCCACAGATGTCACTCTAGTATTATTTCGCATTTCTTAATAGAGGAATAGTTCCGACGGCATGACTTTTGTAGAGGCGTATTAATACAAGTATTGTAAATCCTCCCGAGGATCTTATTGGCTATTTGAGGGCACTACTTTAATTGATAGTGGGGACGTGAGTCCTAGCCCTACGATGAACTTTACGTGTAGATTATTCTGTTCTGAGTTACAATTGTGGTCGGGTGCGAAATTTGTACCTTTCGTATTTTTGCTAATATCGGTAAGAATCTTGTAACGAGTCACGAAGTCTTTTCCATCCAGTTAGCTTTCTTATCGTTGTCGAGTTTCGCGTTCTTCCCAAGGTCTCCACCTATGGATGATTTCTGTATCGCTAACGTGGAAAAGAGTCCGTGTATCGCTTATATTTCTTTTGTGAATTATTATTTCTTGATTCTCTAATATTTTTTTAGCGCCAAAGTCTCGTGACCCTGGAGACCTAACAGAAGAAATCCGCGAGTTCTCGCTTCTCGAGGACGCGTGTATAGTAACGTGTTTGTCTCGCTTCCCGAGATCCTACGTATCGTCGCGTGTTGTCTCGCTTCACGGGAGCTCACGTACACCAGTAATTGTAATTTTCGAAAAGGAATTAATTTTGTATTTGATTTCGCTTGCTAGAATTGTTATCGATATTATTTCTTTACTTTGTTCTGAAATTTAAACTTTGTTAATTGTTGAGTTTCGAAATTGTCCTAAATAAAAGGACTCCTGTTATTGTTTTCTACTCCGAGGTTCTCATTCTCCTAATCAATTCCCTTACAAACATCTAGGCGATCCCTGCCCCTCTACCATCTCGTATAGTCTGTGTTAGTCGGTAGCACACTCTCCGTCCCTTCTGGAATTATTTCGTAAATTTTGATTTCGTGACGCAACGGTGCGTCTGGCGCCCAATCAGTTTTTTTCGGTATCGTATTCCGGGAGAACGGAGATTCACTATTTGTGGGCGGAAAATCAGCTGTTGGCTACGAACAGCTAGAGTATTCTTTCGCGATAGTTGCGTGATACCCTGTCTCGTTATCGGATAGTAATTTCGTATAGTCTATCGTTTGTAATTTTCGTCACAGTGCATAGGTCAAGAACCGACAGATTAACCATATGCACGATTTTCCTTTAAAAACATACGTATATTCATCTCCCCCAAATTAAAAAAAAAATTGAGAAACTACCCTAAAAAATTAAAGTAAGGTCTACAACACACAACACAATTATTTAAAAAAATTTATTTATGTGCATAATGCATAACGTGTCGTACCGTAGTGATCTACAATCTAAAAATATACATTCGTTTATACATACACACGTGATAAATCCTACAATTTCCCATCATTAATTCTATTTTAGAATGTTGTTCGTGTTATTAATGCCACGCGGAATAAATCGTGCTCGTTTCCCGCACACAACTTGCGCGTGCGCGCTACAGTATCTTTTAGTACGAATCCCCACTCATAGGCAGCGCCACAAGGTAGCTTGGTGTGGTTTCTATTGTCTCACTCAGTACTTTATTCACCTTTCTGACAAAAATACAAGCAAGGTAACGCTCTCTAGGAAGGCTGAGGACTGACGCCATGTGTGCTAGCCATTCTACTAGTTTCCTCTCCCTGGGGACGCCACTGCTGTGGACCCGCTCAGCCCTGATTGGCCCACCACTCGCTGGCCGCCACACTGCTCCCCCTCCAGCGACGAACTCTGGGTCGGCGCGGATTTTGATTGGCTTCTTCTCTGGTAGGTGCGTAAATTCGCTGGCCGTACCACTGGTGGTAGAGTCAGCTGCGAATTGACAGGTTCCGCCGTGTCAGGTGGTGAAGTCCCTGAGCCCGTTGTCTTCCTTGCTGCCGGTAGTTGTTCCCCTTGTGGCTCTCCTTGTGTAGCACATGGCTCATTGAGGGTGAAAGCTGGTTTCAGCCGCTCTATGGAGACGTTGACTGCCATCTGACCAATCTGAATGCGGAAAACCTTGTCGTCGACGTGCTGCAAAACTTAGAAAGGTCCTTCGTAAGCAGGTTCTAGCGGTCTTTTCGTCGCATCCGTTCTCAGAAATACGTGTGTGCAGCTGAAAAGATCTTTATGAACGAACAAACTCTTTTTATTGTGGTGCGCTGTTGGAGTTGGTCGTAAGTTCGCCATGTATCTCCGGAATTTGTCAGCGAAGATCTGTGGACCAGAAGCATCCAGATTGTGGTAGATTAGTTCTCCGGGTATCCTAAGCGTCGTCCCGTACACCAGTTCTGCAGCCGAGCTTTTGATGTCATCTTTGAACGCCGTCCTCAATCCTAGAAGTGCAGTGGGTAACGACTCCGTCCAGTCCCGCTTGTCGTGACAGCCTAATTGCCACTTTTAGTGAGCGGTGCCACCGTTCTAGAATGCCGTTGGTTTGGGGATGGTACGCTGTTGACCTCCTGTGTTCACATCCGAGGAGGTGGGCTAAGGCGTTGAAGGTCTGCGATTCAAACTGGCTACCTTGGTCTGTGATGATGACTTCTGGCGCGCCAAATCGAGCGACCCAGTGTGTGTAAAAAGCTTCACTTATAGAGTCGGCTGTGACCTCTCTTAGTGGTACTGCTTCAGGCCAACGCGTAAAGCGGTCTACCATGGTTAAGCAGTATTTAAAGCCGTTTGCTGGTGGAAGCGGTTCCACTACGTCTAAATGTACGTGCTGAAATCGCTTCCCTGGAACCGGAATATGCGTGTCTTCACTGCGGTTGTGGCGGTTTACTTTGTTGAGTTGACAAGGCAAGCATGTCTTAGCTCGATTCAAAATGTCCTTCTTCATGCTTGGCCACACAAACCGCTGTCTGACAAGGAGGCTCGTAGCTTTGCCGCTTGGATGACACAAGTTATGGCACATGTCAAAGACGCGTTGGCGCAAGGATTCCGGGATGTATGGTCGGGCTGTGCCCGTAGAGACGTCACAGTAGACCATCTTCTCCGAACCGTCGATGCGTAATGGTTGCAACTGAAGCGCTGTGCAGGACTCAAGCACATGACGCAGCTCCTGATCCTTCAGTTGTTCTTCTGCTAGGTCGTCTGTGTCCGTGATGACTGGCAACGTGATGGCCTCGATCCTGGAGAGCGCGTCTGCTACCGTGTTGGAATCGCCTTTTATATACTGGATATCGGTAGTGAACTGAGCAATAAGATCCAGTTGTCTTAATTGGCGGGGTGACGCCTTCGCGGAGTTCTGCTGGAAGGCATACGTCAGCGGTTTGTGGTCTGTTCTGATTCGTAGACTCTGGCCTTTCACCAAGTGTTTGAAATATCTCACTGCTTCAAAGGCTGCCAGGAGTTCGCGATCATAGGTGCTGTAGTTTAGCTCACTTCCCTGTAGCTTTCTGGAGAAGAACCCTAGCGGCTCAGCCTGGTGTCCGATGACTTGTTGGAGGACTGCACCGATTGCCGTATCAGAGGCATCCGAAGTAATGACGAAGAATGCGCCTTCTTGTGGAAACGCCAGAGATGCCGCTTGTGACAGGCTCTGCTTGCATTTCTCAAAGGCCTCTTCTGCTTGCTTTGTCCAGTGGATGGGCCTCTTGTCTTTCTTCCTACTCTCTTTCAGGTAGTCATGGAGCGGTGCTTGCATGCTTGCTGCGTTTTTAATAAATTTCCTGTAAAAATTTACCATTCCCAGGAAGCGCCTCAAGCCATCTATTGTTTTGGGCTTGGGCATGTTTGCTATTGCCTGAACCTTGTCTGGAAGGGGTCGGGTACCGGCAGCATTAATCCTGTGTCCTAGATAATCCACCTGTGCCTTGACGAAATGACATTTCTCCGTATTGATAGTAAGGCCATAATCCTTGAGACGTTGGAAGACTTGGCTGAGATGCTCTAAGTGTTCCGTTTCATTTCTTGAGGCGATCAGCAGGTCGTCAATGTAACAATGTGCGAAGGTTAAATTCCTGAGGACATCATCCATAAATCTCTGGAACGTTTGTGTCGCATTGCGTAGACCGAAGGGCATCATGGTGAATTCGTAAAAACCAAATGGCGTAGTTACTGCTGTCTTGGGTATGTCTCTTTCGGCCACCGGAATCTGGTGGTATGCCCTTTTAAGGTCGATGGTTGAAAACACCTTCATACCTCGCAAGTCACTAGTAATGTCATGTATATGGGCTACTGGGTATTTGTCAGGAACTGTTGCGGCATTAAGTCTTCGGTAATCCCCGCAGGGTCTCCAATCTCCAGACTTTTTCCGTTCCATGTGAAGAGGACTCGCATAAGGGCTTTTGGATGGACGGCAAATTCCTTGCTCGATCATTAAGTTGAATTCAGCTCTTGCAATCTTTAGTTTTTCCGGATCTAGTCTCCGCGGACGTTCGGCCACTGGCGGGCCCGTCGTTATTATGTGATGTGCGACTTGGTGCTTAGCTTGCACATTTGCTTTCCTAGGAGTAGTGATCTCTGGATATTGTGCCAAGAGCTTGTGAAGCGGGTTTCCGTCGTGGATAGTTGCTATGCGAACGGTTTGTACGGATACTGTCCCTGAAGTTCGGTGATTAGAGTCCATGTCCACAAGGCATCGATTTCTGAGGTCGACCATAAGGTTGTGGCTTTTGAGGAAATCAGCTCCGATGATAAGTTGCTCTACCTCTGCGACACAGAACTCCCAGTGGTACGGCCTGTGCAAACCCAGCTCCAGGGATAGAACTCTGGTGCCAAATGTTCTGATCGGAGTGCCATTTGCAGCATACAATTTGAAATCGGCTGCCTTGTCTGGACCTTTATAACTCCCTCGTGGTAAGACTGACACTTCTGCCCCTGTATCGATGAGGAAGCGTAGACTATTGGACCTGTCCATAACTGTGAGGCGATTTTGTGCGAAGCCATTCCTCAACGCCTCTACTGCAGATGGCTGTTGGCGTTTCCTGGCGTCTGAATGCGCAGTTTCCCTCACAGTTGCGAGCTTTCTCTCCAAACCTACGGTGATAAAAACAGACATTATTTGGGCGATTGCTGAACTTACCTCTGTTTGAAGATGCCGTTTGCCAGTTAGCCGATGGTCTGCCAATTCGAGGAGGGCCTCTATCAACTGCATCAACGGCCTCCTCAATTTCGGGATCATACTGCTTAACAGATGCTCCAGCGCTGACCGGGGCTACCCGGGGTCCAGCAGCCTCTATGATGCGATCTGCTCGAGTTGACATTTTGCTTAGATCTGCCTCGGAATCCGCAGCTAGCATCATCCTAATCTGTTCCGGCATCTTGTCGTGAAACATATTTCGCAGTGCATCGTTTCCCAAGCGATCTCCTGCGAGTCGCCTCATAGAATTAAGCAACAAGGATGGTTTTTGGTCTCCCAGCTCTAGAGCCTGCAGCTTATGCCATCTTGCACGTTCGGATTTCCCAAAGATGGTAAGCAATCGATCCTTCAGAACTTGATACCTGTTGGCTTCTGGGGGATCAGTGATCAGGTCCGACACGTGGTCTACAGTCTGTGCATCCAGAGCCAGGGCCATGCGTCTGAACTTTGTACGGTCGCTGGTGATGCGTTCGGCTTCGAAATCCATCTCCATCAGCGCTATCCATGCCCTCACATTGTCCTTATTAAACGGAGGCGATTTGGCTGCCCAACAGGCCAGGATCTCGTTCGGCAATGCTTCTTCCTGTTGCGGCGCATTTTCTGGTGCGGCGTGTGCCATGGCGTCACTTGTGCTTTCTTCTGTCCTAGGTCCAACTGCGTCGGAATCTGACGGATATCACGTCGGGGTCACCAATTGTGGTTTCTATTGTCGCACAGGTACACCAAAGGTCAGTTAAATCTCACTCAGTACTTTATTCACCTTTCTGACAAAAATACAAGCAAGGTAACGCTCTCTAGGAAGGCTGAGGACTGACGCCATGTGGGGACGCCACTGCTGTGGGCCCGCGCAGCCCTGATTGGCCCACCACTCGCTGGCCGCCACATTGGGGTTTTCGGGGCGCCATCTACCCGCCAGGATTTTTACTACAATTTTGCTATAGTATATGGTTGACATACCCTCATCACGTTCTTCGCACCTCTATACCTATCTACACTCAACGATACAATCAAGTGACGACCGGCCCTCTCATAGGGCCGACAAATGGTCGGCGCAATATTCCTAGACATCAAAGGTGCTTACGATGCAGTCAGACCAAAGATATTAGTTCTGGGAATTCCAACGAATCTAGTGACGAATATATTTAGAATGCTCACTGGAAGGGAGGTCAGTTCCTTTACGGCAACATAAGGATTGAAAAAAAAAAAGATGAACATCGGTCTGCCTCAAGGCTCAATCCTCAGTCCTATTTTATTCAATATATATGTGAGAGAAATACTAAAATAGATTGGGGACAACTGTAGAGTCCTTCAATACGCCGACGACATAGTGTTATATCACACAGGGAATTCGGCCGCTAACATCTGTGAGGAACTAAAACTTGGTCTGTCAAAACTTGGCGAGTGGCTGCATGAAGGAGGCCTGGAAATAGCCCCGGAGAAATCCCAGTTGACCATCTTTCACGGGAAAGGATCAAAAGAAGATTGGCTCAACTATAAGGTGCAATACAGGAATAACTGGATAACGTGGTCTCCAGTCGTAAAATTCCTAGGGGTGTGGCTGGACCACAATCTAAGTTGGAAGACACATATTTACAAGCTCTTAGATAAATGCAAGAAAGCTACTAGTATACTGAAATCATTGGCCGGAGTAAAATGGGGAGCGCACCCGGAAGTGTTGTTAAAAGTCTATAAAGGATTGATAAGATCTGCCATAGATTGGGGATCTGCCCTCTATGGGAGTGCCACAAAAGCTCTGTTAAACAGGGTGAACAGAGCCCAGTATGCCGCAATAAGAATTGCGATGGGTTTGATAATCTCGACGCCGACCAACTCCATGCTGGCATTGCCAGGTGAAATGGATCTGTCGACGAGAAGGAGTCTGATAACTAAGAAGTATTTGATCAAGACTGCCTCGAAGGATAAGCATCAACTAAATCGGAAAATCCTTAGCTTATGCAACAGAGAAGAGAACCTAACCCTCTCTCATATGTGTAAGAATAGCCTTTTCCTAACTGCGTGGAAAGAAATCAGAGGGGACGTCGGAAATATCTTCAAGACATGGTCTCCTGACAATATTATCCTGGAATGGGAAAGCCACTTTGTAGGAGTTGAAACTGACATGGAAATCGGAATGAACATTAAAAATACAAACGACCCTCAAGGTATTCTAGGATCAACTCTATCGGAGAAATAGAATAACTACAAGTGCATATTCACAGACGGTTCTAAGGAGACAGTTAGCACCTTGACTGGATACGGTGTGATTGAGTTAAAATCAAACTGGATATCGGAAGCGAGAATGAACGATCTTTCCTCTGTCTTCTTGGCGGAGGCAAGTATGGTTTTCAGAGCTGTGGAAGTAATTATGGAACAACTGGCAAGAATCGGTTATTCTGTTGGATTCCTTAAATGTGATTAATGCCATCAGAAAGAACGAATACGATAAAGACATCCACTCGGTGATCAGAAGAATTAGAACAACGATTAACAAGATTAAAAGATCGGGAAAGACGGTAGAAATGGTTTGGATTCCAAGCCACTTCGGCCTTAAAGGCAACGAACTGGCGGATGAGATCGCAAAGAGGGGCGCGAAGGGCGACCATCACGAGTTGAAATGCCCCTGGGTCGATGACGCTAAATGTTATAAACAGTTGGTTAGACTTAGAGCTTGGGCTATCTTAGAACCAGAGGCGGGATACAAAGGCAAATTCTTCTTCAACAGATGGGATGGCGCTCTGGACAAACCGTGGTTTGTCAACTCTAACAATAAGATGAGCAGAGAGAGGGTCTGTATCATCGACATATAGTATGGACTACGCATAGGCATAGGAAAACATGGTCGGCTGATAGAAAGAGATAGCGACTGGTGGC
>JARQSU010002277.1:0-10410 GCA_030142265.1 Calameuta filiformis
GGGTGGTATAGGCAACCGTCGCTAGGAGTAAGAGAGACGCTCTTATGCGGGACTCCTCCGACTCGTGACAGAAATGGCGTCCCGAGCGAGGGGAAAAGGCTACCCCCTCCACGCTCTCGCCGCCCCACTCTCGCTCCAACTCATAGCCTGTATTGGCGCAACGTCCTCGACGATAGACAAGATATTTGTGGAAGGCAGAGAGCCCATTGGTTTGAGCGAGACGCTTTTATAGGCAGGGAGCGAGCGCGTGAGCGAGACACTTTTATACGCGCTATAGAAACTTGGAGAGCCACCACTAAGAACGAGTGAGAGGGTCGTATAGGAAACCGTCGTTAGGCGTAAGAGAGACGCTCTTATGCGGAGCTCGTCCTACTTGTGACATAAATGGCGTCCCGAGCGAGGGGAAAAGACTACCCCCACTATGCTCCGACCTGGCTTGCTTCTAGCATGCTGGCCGCCCCCACTCTCGCTTCGCCACTGTTCCCCTAACTTCTTCTGGTACACTACGGGACTAATGAAATATACAGGCCGTATGGCATATAAACAGTATAACCCATCGAAAAGGGCCCGCTTTGGAGTAAAATTTTATAAACTGTGCGAATCAAAATCTGGATACTGCATTCAATTCAAGATATACACAGGTCAGGATAAAAATAAAAATGCTGACACAAGTGCATCGGAAAGTGTTACAATGTTTATGTGTACAACAATATCTGGTTACGGTCCCACTCTGATTCTTGACAATTGGTATTCATCACCAAGTCTATTTGTAAAGTTAAAATCTATAAAAACGAATGCCATAGGAACAGTGAGGTGTAACAGAAAGCATATGCCCCAAAAACTAGCAGCTGAAAATTGAAACGATTTGATGTGATCTCAAGATCGTCTAATGGTATCTTAGTTGCCAGATGGAAAGACAAAAAAGACATATACGTAATATCCACAAAGCATTCGAAAGTAGAGATGAAACAAGTAGAAAAGAAGAGGTGAAAAAATAACAACGACCCTGTAACAAAACCCAACATTGTTTTGGAGTACAATAATGGCATGGGTGGGGTGGATTTACAAGATAGTTATTTATCTTCTTTTACTCTTATGAGAAAATATGGAAAAAGCTATAAAAAAATATTTTTTTACTTAGCGGATGTTGCGCTTTTTAATTCTTATGTTTTATTCTATAAGAAAATGGATATAGCAAAAACCAAGAAATTTTCTTTCCCGAAATTTCGAATAGATGTGGCAGAGCAACTATTACAGGCTGTGTGTATTACCGATTATAAAAAACGCGGAACGATGTCTGTTGGAAGCACACCCAATCGTTTACAGGCAACGCAATGGGGACATTTCCCGAGAAATATTCCACCCACAAATGCCAAAAAGAATCCACAGCGAAGGTGTAGAGTGTGTACCAAACACAAAAGGCGAAGTGAACTATATGGGAATGTAAGAAATGCCTTGTGCCATTGCATATTCCAGACTGTTTCGAAAGATATCACACGTTGCATGATTATTAACAAATAAATTTAATATTTATATGTTGAAACGCGATCGAAATCAAGCGTCGCGCGTGAAGCGATTCGGGACGATCGTGTGTAGCAGAAGCGGTCGACATGGGACCGTTCGACGTACGCCACAGCGACGTCGTAGCGCCCTCCTTCTTGTTGCGGCCGCTGCAGCTAACAGTCAGTCGGGAACACGCTCTCTGAGCCAATGCATCGCGTATTGTGCTTTTAACCATTTGTTAACAATAAAACTTATTGTATCCACAAGTATAATCGACCTGTCTCGTGATTTATCTTATTTTGCATTCACTGCGGCCATTAACATTATATTTCTATAATTTTATAATCAACCGATGCTTCATATTTCCTTCAAAAAACTATAAAAAGTTCTAGATCAACAATAAATTAGTTTACAAAATATAAATCTTTTTCCGATTTCTCTGAGGCATCGAACACTGCGTGACGCCTCCCAGTGGGTTACACTGGACCGTTCTGGTACACGCGTCAGTGAATTTTTTGCCAGCGCAAGTGGTTAACTACAATAGGCTGTGCATCAACTTCATTATCTAATATCTGCTTGTTCACTTCTTCATCTAATTTAACATCTTCCAACTTTTCAATTAACAATATTCCTACCGCGCCTGGTCAAATGACCGTTTTAAAAATTTCGATTAGTATTTCCCATATACAACGTAATTGAATCGCCCTTAAACTTTACGACTTTTCCTAAAATATGCGTATAATACATCTTTCGATATTTACTTCTTTTTTATTGTTCATACTGTCAATTCGGCTATTATTTTATTCCATATTAAAAAATATAAGTTGTGCTAAAGACCGGTCATTTGACCGGTCGCAGTAGAAATAGGTATACGCGAGGTGTCGGTAGGAATAGTGATGAACCTTTCCCATCTTTGTTTGAATCATTTTCATAAACCTTCTGCTCCTGTTCCCATTCAGTCCTGAATAAATTCAGTATTAAATTTCGTTCTTCTAATTATATCTAGAGCAAAATAAAATTAAAAACAACATTTGCTGTTTTACCAAGTTGTCTTGTCTTTTTAGTATGTCGTTTATTTTATCAATTAATGGAAAACACTATATTCAAATTTCAGTAAGCAAAGGATTTTTTTCTAGAATTTGTACATCACATGCTGTCGATGTTACTACGATGCTACGCTTGCTACTACTGAGGACTGAGCAGGGCGCCTATACATATAATCGCCAATACATATTTCGCCTATACATATAGTCGTTATCCCCACTCCTGACGCTCACAACGCAGGCTTGTACATAGGGTGCTCGGGCCCCTAACCATCAACAATTTTTTATTCAAAGTTAATTTTATTTAATTTTCAATTAAAATTTATTTACATTTCATAGAGTGGAACATTCCAACCCCATCTATCTCTTACTATTTGACTTCCATAATCTATTATCGAAGCATGTCCCCTTAACCAATTTACACCTAATGATTTGAGTTTTACTCGTGAATTGATCACATAAAAATTATCATCAAATCTTTTTCTTCCTATCTGAAGATAGGAGAGGTTCGGTGAGGAACGAATAGAGGGTACGATAAATAAAGATTGAGAACTTCAGATTTTAACAATAACCGAAATAACAAATGGCCCTTTATTTGGGACTTAAAAGAATCAAAAGTGATAACAGAATGAATTGATAATCTCGGCACGGATAACGTGAAAGCCATGCGGTACGAGATTCCGAACAAATTCACATAAAATAAATAATGTACTATGATAGAATATACTCTAGAGACTAGAAGAAAGATATTTACAGATACAAAGAAATGATACGGAAATACACGGGACTACGGAATCCCGCGGTATTAGACAAGAAATAATAACTAAGTATCGAAAATATCGTTATCTTACACAATAATATAGGCTCTTCAACATTAGTCCTTGCTAACAATTATTATGCCCTATTGGCGGAATCACGGGAAGCGTGATACACAGATTCTCTACAATTCTCCAGGATCACCGAGAGTAACACAATAGATGAATTATACACTAGACAATAAATCATTATAAATAGAAAGTTCAAACGGTAGGCACGGAATCTTTTCCTCTTGAACATTACGCGATCGTCTCCTAGACCGAAACCGGGAGGAAAGTAACAACGAGATAAAAGTTCGCAATTAAACGATAATTGCACCAACGGAAAAGTTTTCGTCCTCTCGACGACGAGACGCTTACCGTGAACGATACTAAAAGGCTTCTATGGTACAACTCTTTTCACGGGACCACCGGCTAAGACGGCGAACTAATAGAAAATGACGATCCTCGGGAGTTCTTCGGGACTCGGGGGCCAGCACTAGCTCCGTCATCTCCCACCAGGCCCTCCTGGGCCAATCGTCAACGTCGTAGGTACTCGCCAATCGTAGGCCCTCGCGCTAATTTCAAAACATGCCACTGAACTCAAATTCATCTTACTATACTTTTATCGGTAATTTCTATCAACTTAACCCTACGAGAAGGACGCGCAAGGATATAAAGTCTACAACCGGAGCCTCCTTGTAATCAGTACAATTCGATCTTCAGGAGGACGGTTCCGCTAGTTAATTCTTAATCTTAGTCTTCGCGACGGATCCTTTTCGTGAGACTCGGGACTCTTAGAGATGTGACAACTCATTGTCGTAGCTTGAGTTGTGCGGATCTTTCGCCCGGACTCCTCTCAGGACGAATAGATGGTGGAGGGTAGTGACCCTCGGACCTGGACAGCTTTCTGAGCCCGTCTTCCTCTTCGGTATCGGCAGTGCCCCTTCCCGGGACATCCGTACCGGCGATACTGCGAGATAGGGATAGTCCGGTGCAATGCCTTCTACTACACGGGCTCCTTCTTTGTTCGGGGCCCGTCAGCTGCGAGGTGGAGGCGTCTGGTGGTGGTACTCGTCTCCACTCGTCTCTTCCTCGTGGAACTGGAAGCGACTTCCTTTAAGCGAGACTGCGACCGATGGTATGCCGTGGCGGGGCTGCTCTTTACTCCCTCGGTGAGATGGTGAAGGTGGTGGTGGTCAGATACGAACGCATGAAACGGTTGTACGGAACAAAAATAATTAATCTTAAGCTATTATAATACAATCTTGAACCCTGGAGTTCCTGGCCGGTACTTTTTGAGACTCTCCCGAGAGACGATTATTGTATCCCGTATTTAAAACACGCTAGTTCTATACTTGGGACTTTGTGATGTGGATTTTAACGTCACAACTCCCCCCTCCCCGGGGAAGGCCGACAAGGCCTTGCGGTTTCGGAAAAAATCTCTCACTTTTAGGAATAATATTAATTTCGCCCAGTATGGCCAAGACTCCATGCTGAAACTCCATCACTCTCAAGGCAACACGACAAAAATAAATATTCAAACGAAACTCACATTCTATCGGTATTCTCAGTGACTAATTATGTTATCTGGTTTATTTATTTATGTTATCTGTTGGTTTATTACCAGTAGTATGTACACGAAAAAGGAAACCGAGAATAAAACAAAAAATGGAAAAAAAAAGAAAAAAAAAGAAAAAGAAACTGAAGAAAGAGACATGAAGCGGGAGACGTAAAATCCAGGTCCGATCATCCCTATTGAGCAGGACTTGAGAGTGTTCCGATAGTATGGCGGTACAGGATCCCATCGGTACTGTCTGGGTCGTTGACTCCTCCGCGTGGTGATGGTTCAATCCATGCGGTTACCACTGCGTGTCCCCCTTGGTCGATACAGCTCCGCTTCACGAAACCAGTCTCCAATACAGCGTGGGCAGCTCTTCAGAGTCACTGCCTGCCTTCCGCAACGAAAACAAAATTCGTGCCGGACAGGCAGGGTGCACCTCGAATATCGGTGTAAGGTACTGAAGCAGTTCCAGCACCCTTGGAGAGTCGCAGCCCAGGGTAGTTCCCTGCTGGTGGCAGGCTTGTAGGTTGTCGGCATTAAAACCTTGTCCTGGCCTGTTTATGTGGCGTTGTCCGTCATTACTGTAGGCTTCGGGGGAGCTGGAGTCTGCGTTACCCTATGAGGCATTCGCACTGGACTCGACTGCATACTCCTCTCCAGCATCTTCTTAACCAAACGACATTGGGTAGCAGCGTCGCAGGTGGTCGGCACTTCTACAATACGGGACCTGTACGCATACACAGTTGGAGCTGGTAGTCTTATTCTGCCTTCGAATTTCTCTCGAATAGCCAACTGTGTTTCCCTCCAAAGTAGATGGTGTTACTCCCGCAGTGTCCGAAGTAAGGCTTCGAAAAGCCGGAGCCTCTCCCAACCTCGTAGGTGCTTTTGTTACTGGCGTTCCATATTCGGTTCAGCCAGAATCGGTACTGATGTGCGGTCCTATGACCCGAGACAGTACGTCGGTAGACGATATTGGAATGCTGTGGACGGTAGTCACTCTCAAGCTCCCTAGGCGGTATACGGGAACGATATAACAGAGGGATGAGGAAAGTTTTACGGTTTGAGATCTTGTATATGAAATTTTCCAACCACTCGACCCGTCGTGTCCGATAACTCGTATACTAGCGGCGATATTACGCGTGAGACGCGAAACGGACCGTGGAATTTTTCGGCCAACTTCGCGGCAATATGATTCGTGGCCCTTACTCATATCTCTCTCTTAGCGTTAAGAGACGTCTATTAGTCGTTAAAAGACAGCAGATAAGAGAGGTCTTACTTATAGCTCTCTCTTAAGCCACTATTATAGAAAAATCGCTAAAAGACGCTATAAGAGACGTCTATTAGAGATGTTTCCTACTCATACCTCTCTCTTAAGACACTTTTAAGCTAATAGAGAGCGCTAGTTCTATAATAGCGGTCTAGGGCACTATTATACCGCTGTTAGCCAGCTGTCAAAATCTGTCAAAATGGAGTCCGTCGAGGATGTCGATCACGTCGCCGATGTGCGTGAAGTGAATGCGATGTGACAACATAATCCGATAGTTTTTCGTGATCGAACTGATCCATTTGAAGTGTATAGTGATCGTGAATTTCGTAACCGGTACCGCTTATCCAAGGACTGCGTACGTTTCGTCGCTGGATTGGTGCAAGAGAGGTTAGAGTCTCCAACGTGCCGTATAAGTGACTGCTCACCAGCCCTCCAACTCCTCATCGCTCTGAGATATGCGAAAGGATGTTATCAAACCGAAATAGGTGAGCAATTTTATCTAAAATTATTGCATGCAAGAAACAAATCCAATAAACACAACAATAGGCCAGCCATGGGTTCTTACCGAACCAATGGACTGGTTAAATCACTGAACAGTCACCAAAGATTGAAGACCACTCAGTTGACTAATCTTGAATATTAATTGAATGTTTTACTATTGCTATTTTTTCCTAACTCAGCTTATATTTGTAGGAGATCTGCATGGCATTTCGCAACAAACAGTATCAAGGATAGTACATCCCGTCTCAGAAGCAATTGTAGGATTACTTCCTCGCTTTATTGCATTTCCTCAACAGGTAGAAGCAATTCATATAGGCTTATATAATTTGGCACAATTCTCTCAAGCTGTGGGCTGCATCGATTGTACGCATGTACCAATCAAGAGTGCTGGCAGGGAAGTTGCCCAATTGTATATCAATCGGAAAGGCTACTACTCGTTGAATGTGCAAATAGTGTGCGATGCTCAGAGACGTATCCTTGATATTGTTGCTCGATGGCGAGGCAGTGTGCACGATGCTCGCATATGGGATAACTGCTCCCTCAAGGATGAGTTCGAGGTAAATAAAATACAATCTAATAATAATAATAATAATGAGTGTTCTCATTGTACAATCTCATAAAATAATTTTTTATTTGCAGAGTTCTAAAATTAAGAGGGTTTTGCTTGGAAATTCCGGGTATCCATCCAAATCCTACCTTTTAACACCATTCTTAAGACCTCGAACCCCTGCTGAGGAGCGTTACAACGCATCCCATGTGCGAACCCGGAACGTCGTGGAACGCTGCTTCGGAGAGTGGAAGGGCATGTTTCGTGCCCTGAGAAACGGCACCAAAGATAGCTGCTTTACAATAGCTTCCAACAAATTATGTCTATCAATTGTTTCACAGTCCGAGCGAGCGTCATTTAAATTCGTTGACAAACTACAGATATAGGCACGGGCGTGGCTTAGACTGGCGCAGCAGCTACACGTGCAACGCGCGATCGGCAATTGTTTCGGGATACGCGTTCAGCCATACGAAAACTGGTACACGGTGTCCAAAACGTCATGCAATGAATTTTATATTATCAGCAGTCCTAGGGGAAACAGATTATTAAAGTGAGAGAGCCGGGAGGGTGGGTGGTGGAACTGATGCACTGAAAAACTAAGCATATGAATATTATTTTTAGTCCTGCGAATAGCCATATCAAATTTCCAGGACATCGTGATTGCTGATTTTAAAGTTACAGAGTACTCATTGATTCTGGACACTGTAAAAAATACGTAAAATCGAAAAAGAGATTAGGAGAGAATTGCAAAGACAGGTATCCCATTTTTTAATCCCTACAATTTCCACAACAAGTTGCAGCCCTTTGCCACTTCCGGTGGCAAAGTTACGCAACACTTGTCGACTCTAAATTTTCAAAAAAAAAAACACATATAACGCTCTTTATTGTCGTTATAATTATAATTTTGACAGAAATAAAAAAAATGCAATCAAAACATAAATTTAGTATGATATCACAGATAATATTTAATTAATGTTGAATCAAAGAACAAAAGTGAAATTAGCGTTCGGCATATCTCGATATATATATTGCGACGTTATTTCTCGATATTAACAATCCGAGATACTCCACGTACGCAACTCTAACCTTCGAGCCTTCCGCGAAATGAGAATACTGTTGGGCGCCAGACACCGCGGTCCGGTGTCGATGCGATATATTTCCCGTAAGACGTCACGATAACGGCGGAAGCCTCGATTATCCACGCGGCAGCTCGATCCGTTTCTTGCGCGAAACGCTGAGGATAGAGGGGTAGGATTCTTACGAAAGGGGAATGAATCGCTACGAAAGAAGTCCACTACGAGTTAAAAGAGGCTAACAGGGAGCCGTATTTATTCAATTCTTAGGTGGCTCTCACAAGCATCTCCCCGATAATGACGTGGGGATGGACGCGACACATGACACGGCGGACTCGTTTCCCGGACGATTACAATTTTTGCGGACCCTAAGCGCGAGATTAATAGACAGCTCGATTCTAACACTTTCGGCTTTTAAGCTAGTTAGGCCGTTCGGATCCGACATGCGCGGGCAAGTGTCACATAAAGAACAATTATAAATCACAAGAATACAAATGGTAAATAATAATTCCAATAGAATTTCAAACGAAACGGAAAGCAAGAGTCAATATAAAAAACACAAACCGACAGCCCCGAGAGGCGAGGTGTCGGTATACTCTTAAATAAGTTAACAATGAACAAAGGCTTACACAATCACAATTTCCTGATACAACGCCGAATAATATCGGACGAGAAACGATCTCGACAATCCGAGTCCTCCCGCCACGCTCCAAGCTCCTGGAAATCAAGTATAAAAAAAGACCGACCACGAAGTTTCCCCGTTAACGGGAGTTCCTGGTTCGTCCGCCGGGGATACGAGATCTCTGGAGAACGATATTCTACAGTATTTCACTATAGCCGTTACGGCTGCAAAACGATACGAAATTACACGGGGAAAAATCGTAGGCAGAGCCAAAGAACTCACCGGTAGACGATTCGCAGGACCACAGGCTCACCACGACGGCTGACGGACGAGAGAGAGAGCGCTCGTCACGACGTCTTGCTGTCGCAGCTCCCCACTAATCTAGGCCCGCCTGCGGGGCCCTCTACGTCTTACTCTACGCGCTATAATTCAAATTGCTTATAGGACTACCCTTCGAGAATCTATTACGATATTTGATAATTAGTAGAATCTAACATCTTTTAACGCGCGACACGGTATTGCGATGCTGTTCTCTTTGGGACGCAGCAGCGATTTTCCCCAGCGAGGTGAAGGCAGCGGTACTCTGGTTTTCGATACTTCTTTCTTGAATTCTGGGGTCCCTCCTCGAGGCCTCCAGTAGCCTCCAATATCGCCGCCTAAGCTTTCGGGGTGGCAAGGGTGCTTCCCCTGCCGGTCGCTCTGCTCCTTGTGGTGCCTGGTTCTTCCTGTGGCGAAGGACTTTCCCGGGGACCACCGACTCCTCGATGTCCCTTAGTTCCTCCGCTGCCGGTACCTGAGGGATGCTTTCTCGTGCGAGGGCTTGCGGTCCCTGACCTGCTTCTCGCGTATCCCTCTGCTCACAGGCCGGTATACGGTACTTCTCGGGATGCTCGTTGAACTTGTCCTCCGTCGTGCTTCTTCTCGGTGATCGGCGTGCCGTGTGCATGGTTACATAGGTATCATATCGAGAAATACATGCGTTAATTTTATAATCTTTCATGCTACCGCAGAACCTTGGAGTTTGGCGCCGTGGTGGTGCCCTTACGTCGGGGCGGCAGTTACGCCCCGATAGAAACGCGACAGCTATTTTTCCCACAGGTTCAGGTGACGTTTTTTGCAACGTCACAATATATATATATATATATTGTAACGGAAATTTGTATAGCTGAATGGGCCCCACGTTGGGCGCCATTTTTGTAACGTAAAAATCTTTATAGCTAAATGGGCCCCGCGTTGGGCGCCAAATTTGTAACCGATATTCGCGAGTTGCGATACACGAGAACTGAAAACGCGACAGAATTCCAGTTACAATTACACGAACTCCCGCGAGAGCCAAGATAGGAACGATAGCCGGCGAGAACTTGGGCGCCAGGTATTCTCAGGGAATACCGTTTTCGGGACGTCAAGGTATCCGGCAAACGCCCTCGCGAAATTTCGATCGACAGCGCGCTAGCTCAGCCCGTTCACCGAACACAAGGATAGAGGGGCTGGGATCT
>JARQSU010002278.1:0-10409 GCA_030142265.1 Calameuta filiformis
GTCATTAACTACGGTTTCCAACAAAAAAATTGCGGTTGGCATGAACATCCAAAAAAATTGCCCTGACTCCCCGACTATAACGCGAACTCCATGCGTTTTGTCTTATTCACTTTACCGATAGAGGGCTTTTTTAAATAATATTTCTACTTTTCTAACTTTTCTACTTTTAATAACTTTTCTAATAATATTTCGAATTGTTTCAGGTACAATCTTTATATTGTAATCCGTTTCAATCATACCAGCCAATTTCTGTCCACTTGTTTTCGGTTCTCTTCTAATTTTTTTTAAAATGGCACGTTCATAATGTGATTCTAACTTTCTTGGACGTCCTGTACGCTTTCGATTTTGATTAGAACCGATATTATTGTATTTATATATAATATAATGTACCGTAGAATGTGATTTCTTTACTGTTTGTGCAATTTTCCTGACCGTCAGCACTTTTCTTAATTGGATAATCAGTTCACGAATTGGGTTTGGTACTTCCATATCACAGAGTAGTTTTAAACTGTATCTACGTTTTCTGCTTATTAATATTACATTGACATAAAATTTCCTGTTAATACATCTTATTATCTTTGTTTGTTTATATTATCCTTACCATTCGCACAACGTACGGAGACTTATTTGGCGCTGATTTGGCTAAGTTTATCACGCGGATCCCTTGGGCGCCAGGTGCATTCTTGCACCAGCCCGACACATCGGGCCTTTAAATTTATAATCCGCGACACGTCTACACCGGGAGTCCTCTCGACCGGTGCTTCCCGCTAGCTCTTATCCAACATGGTAGAGGGGAACGTGGGCACGACGAGTAACTACAGGAATCAGCCGGCTTCTCCGAAATAATTGACACGATGGGCTTTAATTCTAATAATGATCCTTTATTATGTCTAGGTAAACGAGTACAGTCGGGTGTTGCATACGAGTGCGGCTCTATACAATTCTAATCCTTCACGCGGTCGCGGAGGTCGTCTCTGTTGACACGGGCGGTTTGAATCTTCTATCGCGAGGGCTCGTAGCGGGGCCCGCGGCCCCCACTCTCCCTTTGATATTACGCACTCCGGCGGGTGCATTTCATCCCCGGCAGGTGCGCGGCTTTGCCCGTGATAGTAGTCAGATTGCACTTACCGATTTTCCCGGTGCACTCGGGCTCACCTCTCTTACCGTTGGCTTCCCTGCAGTGGTTGGTCTTTGCCCTCCATTCCATGGGGTCCTACCGTCTCCCACCGCTCCTCCAGCCTCCCTCGAGGTCTAGGGGGAAGCCAAGCTGCCACAATCTAAAAATGTTTTTCACGGCAAAACAAAACTCGCGATAGCGCACACTAGTCGCATTTATAACCGGGTACCCGTCTGGCCCCCGCTACAATTAATTTATCCACAGAGCCGCCAGGGAGTGCTAGAGAGCTACGAATTTCCAAAAAAATTAGGAGTTCTGATCGGGAATCGAACCCGATACCTTCGGACTGCCAAGTCGAGCACTTTACCACTGTGCCATCGAACCCACTGTCTGGCCTGCTAAGTCCTATTTATTTACATTTCGGTCATTCCTAGGTGGTATCCCCTCCAGCTCTGTAACGCCACGTTACAGTACATAGAGAATTCAAAATAATATATATTGTAACGTAATTCCTAGTGCGACAACCGAGAATCGGTAACGCAGGAAGAATTCCCGTTACAAATACACGAACTCCCGCGAGAGCAACGGTAGGAACGATAACCGGTGAAAACTTGGGCGCCAAGTATCCTCAGAGAATACGGATTTCGCTACGTCAAGATATCCGGCAACCGATCCCGCGGAAATCCGATCGACAGCGCACTGGCTCAGCCTGTTCAATCTTAAACACAAGGGCAGATGGGCTGGGATCTTGGACTAGTAGGTAGCGAGATCGCGAGAAGTGATTTTACAAAGGGGACCGCTCGATAGCTAAGTCCCTAATTTCGAAAAACAACTAGACTCCACTGCGGAAGAATAAAATAACGCGACGGTTAAGACAATATTATATAAGGATCGTACGATAATCCTAGCAACAGTACTACAGTGACGTAGCTAATGACTTCACTATACGATAGCACTATCACTAGAGAACGGCAAGCAATGGCATATCACAACACATAGGAGAACACAAAATTAAACACAGATATAACAAGAATAATATAAGGGCGTGTAGGTCGCTTATTCGCAAAAGTTAAATAAATAAAGACAAGGAGAGTTTGGATCGTAACGTCTTAAATCTCGAGCGAAGTAAGATAGAATTAAACGCGTACTACGCGGTACTTCTCGTTATCGAGAAGCGATAACGGCACGTAGGCTCACTGGCCACACTTCAGGATCCAGAAAATCATTCTGTTAAATATACGATATGACTACTACTTGGAAATACACAATGCTTAAGGGGGGAAACCACATTAGGAGGCACATTTTCACTGATATTTTAGTATTTTTTTTGAGTGGGAAAAAGTAATTAGAATTCAATGAAATTTTGACATTATTTTACTCATATTTTGAACAACCTTTGTGATTTTTTTTGAAAGATTTCATTCAAAAATAACAAAGTTACGCACTGATGCCCGCTGATGGTCGTAACTCAAGTTCTCTCATTGCGGGACGTGTAGCTATTCCAATTTTCATCTGAATTTAAAAAGGCTTTTATTTCACATTATTAACTTATTTTCTAATAATATAAACCTCAATGCAGGTGAAAATAATGAAAATTAAAAATTTGGCAGGTGTTTGAAAAATTTACTTCAATTTTCACCATTTTTTTTCACTAATTATGCAAAAAAAACACTCTTCATAGTATCAATTAAGAAGAATCATAGTATCAAAGAAACAAAGAATCATAGTATCAATTTTCATGATGATCGGTTAATTACTTTTTGAGTTCGAGTTCTCGCACATGTGAAAAATGTCGTTTCGAGAAAAACGCGTTTGAAAAAAAAGTCTCGAAAACTAGAAATTGAAGGAAGTTAACAATAATATAAGGTGCTCACCTATTAATCAGCTATTCCAGCACCATATATTAATCCTTCTTCTTCCTCATAGGCTTCATTTTCAACAATGGTTGGGTTCCACTACGAGGGTACGCCAATAAAGCGACTAGCTGAAATAGAACTTCGCCCTACCGCTGTGCGCGATCGAGCCTCTAACCTGTACTTGACCTCTCGGTTCTATGCTCATAAAATCTAAACGAATGCGAATTTCGCTTTGAAATTTATGCAGTATATTCTTGGATAGTTAAGCAAACAATTTATGCAATAAAAAAATAAAACGATTTTTTGGACCTCCTAATGTGGTTTCCCCCCTTAAATACAATAGTAAGAGGATACGATAACCACTGAATTTTCCCGTGTGCAAAAGTAGCTTCGAATTAGAAGGATTCGAGAGCAATAACAGGGAGCAATCTTGCCAAGGAAAATTTCGTGTAAATCGAACCTCTGAACTCACCGGTAATAGGCGATACGAAAACGTTGGAACACCACCACGGACAGCCAGCGAGAGAGCGATCTATCGGCTAGGCGTTCGGTCGGTGGTGAAATTCCCCAGCCTTAATCTAGCGCGTTGGGCCCTCTGCCTCTATTATTCGCGCGCGCCACTATTCAAACTTGATTATGAGTCCCTTTACAATTCGGTAGGGCGGTACTCAAATTGTCGCGATAGCAGATAATTAATATCCCGATATTAATATTCTAATAGACTAAATCGACTATGCCCCGACAAGGTTCCTCAGCTCAGCCTGCGGATACGGATGCTGTTACTCCCTCGAGGTGCACGTTTCCCCATCTACGGGGCCGGTTCTCGATGGTAATTATTCTTCCCGGGATCGCAATCTTAAGGCAGCCTCCTGGCTGTCTCTTCGGTAGGGTCCACGGGATCATCCTCCTCGCTGCCTTGGCTTTAGGGGTGCGAAGGCGCGTCCTCCACTAGTCGCAGTAGTCTCGGGATGGCTGGCTCCTCGAGTCTTCCGGTTGCTATCGCCGTTGCTACTTGCTTTCTCAGGCGGGTCTTGCAGACCTCCTCTCGTTAGCCACCGTTTATGCTCGAGATCCAAGAGGCGCTTCTCAGGACAGAGCACATCGGGCCTTTGGCACGTACCGCTGGCTAGGTACGGCTGGGCATTCTACTCTCGTGCCTCTTTTACGCCCAGTCGGCATGCGATACGGTAACGGATCCTTTCCTTCCCTGGGGGTGGACGTCACTGGATGTTGGCGGCGATCGTCCACGTTCCCCTATGACGTCCGTTCGGCGGTGTCCCTTCTTCGCTGAGTGGGTGGTATCTGCTCTCTGCTCCGTCCGTGGCGTCGCGTTACAAGAGAAGTTAAGATACGAAAAGAGAATCAGTCGATAAAAAATACAAGTAATTATAGTAGGATCCATGGAATGCGTTGCCGTGATGGTGTTCAGAGTACGTGACGGTAATGCGGCACGTCTTAAAACGCGAGAGCTTACCCTTGATAACGTGATGGCAATTTTGCAACGTCACAATATACAGTAACGTCCAATCAAAGTGGAACACTTGAGTTTTTGTGTATTTCTGTGAAATTATGACCGATTATAAAAAATCAAAGACGTATTTTTTAGGAAATTTCCTTCCTGTTCGAATGGTACAGGTTTTATCCCGATCGGGTACAAAATGGCCGACCGGCATGGGTTGGAGTGAAATAGTGCATTTTGGGACTTTTTGAAAAGTGCTAGAACTAGTGGTTCCGGAAGGAAATTTATGTTTTTAATTATAGCACGAGAAAGAGCATCCTTCGGAAATCAAAAAACACCCCCATTGCACTCCTGTAGCATCACTCTAGGGGGAGCTACACCCCCTTGAAGTGAAAACACTTAATTGGCCATAACTTTCGAACGTGCCGGCCAATCTGGTCCAGTTTTTGCACGATATCATCTTTAATGATACTGCAGATTCTCACAGAACTATTGTTTTTGGAAACAATCCCGTGACGGAGATTTCGAGATATCGGAAGCGCACCCAAAGCTTCCCCGCCATTTTTAATTAGGAATGCGATAAAATAGAAGTTTTATATTTATTTCATGTTGTAGCTGAGATTTCAGCGATTAAAACGCGCTTTTAAACATCCGAAAATGAATATGTTAAGGGGTTAAATTTTTCATTTGAAGAACCGCCTAAATTTTACGAGTTTCACTCAGGGTAATCGGGTGACAATCGCTTGGCGCGCGTGGTAGGGTAGTAGTCACCCGAGTACCTCGAAAAATATCGTGCAAGAATTGGACCAGATTGGCCGGCGCGTTCGAAAGTTATGGCCAATACTCACTGGCAAGAAACGACGCTGATCAGCATGTAATTTTTCACTTTTAGTGAAGTCACAAGACTTGTTTTGATTGCGATATCTTCTTAAGATATTCCTTCTTTCGATAATCTCCCTTAAAGTATCATTGATTTCCCATAAAGCTGGGTCTTTATTTAAATTTACTGTTGTTTGCACTTGGTAATTACTTAACATCTGATTCTGAGACGCATCTTCAACTTTTATACTTATTGATGATTCCTCTACCACCTCTTCTTCAAAACTCATCCGTTTTTTAAAAACTAGATTGTTCAACAGATGACTGTTGTTGTTGTTGTTGGGCCGCAGAGTTCAAATCCGTTTCATCTTTTCCAGATTGTATTGTGTCAGTGCATGTTGTTGAAGTTCCTGGTCTTTCAACACTACTTCCACTTCCACTTTTAATAAAATTGTCAATTTTTATCGTTTTATGGATAACCTGTTTCATTTTGGCTTTCTTTTTATACTCAGCTCCACTAAGTCGCTTTCTCCCATCACTCATTCTAACAATTTTTTATCCAAGAACTGAAACAAAATAAGATTACATTGGGAGTTTCATTTCTCGTACGTAATTAGCAAAACGCGACTAAGCAAATTCTAGAAAAATTTATTTAAGTGGTGAAACATATTACATGTTGGATTGCTTATGTGGACCTAATAAAATTTAGGTATTGTAACGTATTTTTTTTCTTGACCCGATACCGATAGCGAAATCCGAGAACGACAATCTGCGAGAACCAACCTACGTTACCTTTGCCCGTCCACTCTTCGTTCCTGCATCCGCATGCCAGGCGGGCGCCAGCCAATTCTTGTTTCACTGGAAATTGACGAGCCGGTATAAACTGGGAGTTGGGGTGGAACAGGCCCAACTCCACCAAAGCGAGAGCTCTGACGGAACCTATCAGAAAGACGGTAGCTTAACGGATCCTTCGATTTTTGGGGTCGCGTAGAATCAGCAAACGCAACTGGATGCACGAACGGGAGCGGACGGAAACGGAAATGCACGGCCGCTCAGGCTGCTAGGTTAAGGTAGGAGAGGGTCGGAGTAAGCGTCAGGCAAATAGTGCGCGATACAGAGAGTGATAAATCGAGAACGTATCAGATCGAAATCGCTCCACCAATGTAATAAATTAGGAGTCCTCACCGGAACTGGTGCAGCTAATCCGTGATCGCCGAGAACAGTATCCAAAGGACACTCAGGTGGGGACTGAACTAGGGCACAGCACTACACCTCCGGAACACTCACAGGAATCCATAGAATTTCCTGGATATCGCGAGAGCAACACGAGAATTTTCTATACCGTACCGAAACACGGGTAGAAAAACTATCAACAGATAGCACGGGAGCGCGAGCCAGTTCGTGACGCCTCGGTCGGTGCCCCGAGACAGACTGATTTGACAATAGCCAAATCCGAGAACTAATCATTCTGATTGGTCGAGAGCCTTAACCGATAACTCTTCCTTTCCTTCGAGTCGTCCTTTTAAACCAAATCGAGAGCGTTCGTTAATGAACCGGTACGTAACATAACTGGAGATCCTCCACGGCCGCTTCCCCAGGGCATCGGGCGACAGTTAATGTAGTAAAGGCCCGCCCCGCGAGCGGACGGCACCTATGCGACCTCGCCCATACGGGCATACGCTACAAAACTTCCATCCACTACCCAGCGGCGGCAACCACGCCACCCTGCTGAAATAAATAAAAGTTAAGTTTATGGGGGTGCAGTGTGCGAATGATGACGAGATGAGATGGGGGTGAAATGATTGATGAGTTCGGGCCCGCATGACAGCCGGTACGACTCTGCCCTGCGGACCCGGCCTACCCGGTGTAACGACCACCGATATGAAACCCCTAAACCGCCCGGTTGCGTGGGGGGCCCGCGAAGGTTGCGGGTCCGCGAAGCTAATTCCGTCGTGGCGCTGACGATCTAGAGGATAGGCTCGGGAACGCTCTCCCCGGCCAATGTGGAATTACCTGCCTACCCGGAGAGTGCCTTAATCGGAAGGCACTCGCTACAGAAGTCCGCGAATAGATTGAACAGCTCGGGGGTGGACACAAGACTATGCGCCACCCCTGGCCATTCCCACGCGACGTCTTAAACCGCGTCCCGCAGAGCTACTTTCTCTGGGCTAAATTCGGCGTAACCTAGAATAAAATGCGCAACTGTGTCCAACCCTCCACCACAGACACAGTCCTCGCCATCGGCAAGCCCAAGATGCGTCAGGCGCTCCCGGAAGTTGCCCTGGCCTGTGAGGACCTGCGTCACGTAGTGGCTGAGCCGAACCCAGCGCGCCGCCGCAAGCCTATCAACCACGTGTGGGAAAAAGACGTATGTGATCTTACCCTTGTCCGACGCAGGGCAGTCGGACTGCCACAAGTGCAATGTCTCTTCCCTGATTTTACCGTACACGACCCGTTTGCTCTGCGTGCCCAAGGGCCTTAGATCGCCCTGCGAGCAAAGGTCGGCCCGCGGCCGCATAGGCGACCGTCGGCACGGGCACGCCCCAATATATCGCCGAGAGCGACCCGAAACGAAGGCCCCACTGGGCTCGCGCCAGTCTACCAAGTTTGCTAATCAGCAACCCGACCTTGTCGCTGAGATAGCTAACGTGGGAGCCTCTATCGAAGTGGACGCCGAGATATTTCACGGTACGTTTAAATTTAATACCTGTTTCCCCTAGTCGGATGGTCGGTGGCCTATCACTCAGCTTCGCTTTAGTGGCTCTTACCGCTCTACGCTTCCTATCCGGAGGTGCTGCTCCCCGTGTTACCATGAGGGCCCGCTTTATAAAACCCTCCTTCAAAACGATTGCTTCAGTCTTGGTCGTCGAGACCTCTAACTTTGCTAACCTACACCAGCCTTGAATAAGGTCCACTATCGCCTGACATTTGGCCTCGAGTTCCCTACGAGATTCGCCGCACACTAAGACGACGAGGTCGTCCGCACATGCGACGAACTTACCCTCCACCGTCGGAGAGTCCTCAAGTAGTCTGAGTAGGCCGTCGAACATGAGGTTCCAGCGCACCAGGCCAAGGACAGAACTTTGCAGACACCCCTTACTGGCGCGCTTGGACCTCAACCGCGTTACTACGAATACTTATCTTCCTATTCTCAAAGTAATTAAGAAGAACGTTGAAGACGTTCTTCGGGCAATCGCGCTTCCTAAGGCTATCGAATACGACCAGACGTTGTCGAAGGCTCCCGAGATGTCGAATAGCAGCGCCACGACGTATCGCTCCTCGGAAGCGGAAACCATACGGCGCAGCTGCACGACAGCGTCCTCCGTCGACCTTCCGGGTGTGAACCTATACTGCCGATCGGAGATCTTCCCGGGGGCGACCGACGCGCCTTCTAACCTAAGCTTAAGTAGCTTCTTGAGAAGCTTACCTAATACGGAGAGGAGACAGATGGGACGATACAACTTTGGGTCCATCACGTCCTTGTCCTCGTCCTTTAGGAGGACTCTGAGGGAGCCCTCCATCCAGGCAGAGGGAAAGACGCCCCACTGAAGGCACCCATTATATAAACGCAGGAACTGACCGGGGATTACCTTAAATGCGGTCTTTAGCACGCTGACCTCGATCCGATCGGGGCCAGGTGCCGTCCTAATCTTAAAAGTCCTAAGTGCTCCGGCGACCTCCCTCTCGGTGAAGGGAGACGAATCGCCGGTCTCCGGCATTTCCCTTGCCCGGTCCCTGATCTCACGCTGCTCAGGCGTGTCCTCCTGCTCCCGATAATCAGGGACGTGAGCGTCCAAGAGGGTGCTGGTGGTATCCTCCATACTAATCGTTGAGCCGTCGCCACGCCTGAGGGTTCTGATCACCCTCTCAACGCGGAGCTTGCCCACCTGGTGCTTGTAAACGAAGCCCCAGGGCTCCTCGTTGCCGTGCGACGTGACGAACTCCCTCCAGCTAGCGAGCTTCGCCCTCCTCACCTCCCTGCCGTACTCCCGCAGCAGTCTGCGGTAAGTCGACATTCTGAACAGACGGGAGGCCTCGTCTCGCTCCCTCTAAAACTCGCGTCGCGCTCTATACACCGTCTTCTTGCGAGCGGTGAGTTCGCGAGTCCGCCACGGGTTCGACTTCCTAAACGCGCGTTTCCTAGGCATCGACACCTTGCAGGCCTCCCCGAGGATGACCTCGAGCGTCTCTGCCACCCTAACGACGTCGCCGCGAGACGCCAGCGGTAGTGCCTCCAGCCTCGACCCCGAGAGGTCTTTCAGACTCCGGGCACACAGGTCCCAATAGGTCGAACCTATTGTTCCCTGCAGACCCATCACTGCCTGCAGCCTTTGGCACCCTCAGCTTGACGTCGACCGAGTTGTGGTCGCTTGTCGTCCACCCCTTCCTCACTCTCCACTCGCCAACAAACTCGCTCATGGAAGGTGGGCGGCTGATCCGTAACGTTCACAACCTGTAACCCAAACGAACGGATCAACGTCTCAAATTTCTCCCCCTTTTCATCGGTGCTCTGGGGGCCCCCGTCTCCCGACCACGTGTCAGGGGAAGGAGACGGAAGGAGAGCATCGGGCGACAGCGGGCACCATATCCTTAACTCGGGCAAGGGATTCCTCCCCTGCCCTTAACCTTATCAAAACCGTAACTCCGCCCGCTCTACAGCCCTTTGCCCATCTCCAGCGGGGAGCTGGTATTTCGGCCGGGCCTCTGCCGGTCCATGGAGACGTCTCCGTCGGGTACTCTCCTCTGCCGGGCAACTCGGTACGTCGAGACTATGTCCCCACGACAGATTCGAGCACCTCGATTTCCACTAACTCATAACGAAATCGTCCGAGAGCCTTAGCATAACTGTACTAATCACCCGAGAGCATACTTTCTGACCAGGGTGGCGACCCGAAGGGAGCCGGAAATCGAGAACGTTATCTGTATCGATAGCTGGAGTGGCCTTGTGACCGTGAATCGAAAAATCACGTCACAGTGTATAAATATGAATCTTTTTAATTTCTGTAAGACAAAAAAATGTTGGCCCCAAATTTACCGCCCCTACAATCTGCCGCCCTACGCTACAGCCTACTCAGCCTGTTGGTACACTGCGGGACATTAATGCCGTCCCGGGGTGGAGCTAGTAGGAAGCGGGAGTGGGGCGACCGGCAGTGGCGAC
>JARQSU010002279.1:0-10397 GCA_030142265.1 Calameuta filiformis
GTTTTAATTAGGCCACCAATGACCACCAAACGACCACCAATCGATTAGGCATGATAAAAAGTTAAAAAGTTAAAGTTCTTCGGCTAACTTTACTGAGGTGAATTGGTATCACCTACCTCTTCCATCTCTTCGGTCTGGAATCAAGTCAAAAGATATCGTCATAGGCAGTTCAACCCAGATCTACCTTGCTCATCGGATATCGAGGTCGTGAACAAGCTTCAAGAATTAGCAGACTCCATCTGCCTAAACTCAGTGCTTCTGTTATATTTATAGTCATTAATGAAACACAGTATATTGGTTTGGGAGTGATTATTTATTCTATATGTGGCTTTATCTACTCAGACGTATACACACAGCGCGTATCTGTTGAGCCGCCAAATGCTGATTAAGTACTGAGCGATATTAGACGACCCTACCTCTACGATACGTCCTTGTATTGATTCACACATACATAACTAGACAGTAGAGATACGAAAACTAATTTCAACAGCTTCATAACTGCTTCCCACCTGTACATCTCTTCAAAAAATCCCTCTTTCTTGAAGAACCCTTCACGATGACAGAACTTGAGCTTGCTCTTGAAAGATTTAAGCGCAAGTCATCTCCAGGTCTTGATAGGATTAGCAATGACACCATTTACAGGTTACCTCACAATGTTCGCCTCGCTCTTCTAGCCGTCTTCAACGACTTCCTTAGGGAATCCATATTCCCTAAAAATTGGAACCAATTTCTCTTGTTCTTCATTCTCAAATCAACATCAGGCAAATTTCGTTCCATAGCCTTAGCTTCATGCTTACTCAAATTGTTTGAACGTCTCCTCCTCGCCAGGCTATCGTGGTGGGTAGAACACCACTCTCTTCTTCTATCTTTACAATTTGGCTTTCGCAAGGCCAGATCTCCCACTTATAATTTAGTCTTGCTGTCATATGAAATCTACAATGGTTTCGCTGAGGATGAATTCACAGTCGCAGTCTTCGTCGAAATCATGGGGGCGTTCGTCGAAGTTATCCCTTCTATTCTAATCCAGGATTTGTACTCTTTAGGTATCCCAGAATCTATTTGCAGCTTTATCTACCACATTATAGCTGAAAGAAACATGTTTTTCAAAATTAACGGTAATCTATGAGGTCCAAGGACATCCCACGAAGGCTTACCTCAGGGCCTTACTTTCAGCCCTATTCTCTTCTCTCTATACATAAGGGAGCTTAACAATCACCTTCATCCGCAATGTACTGCTACGCAGTTTGCGGATGATGTCCTAATCCTATCGAGATTCAAAAATTTAGTCGATTGCATCAATAATGTCCAATCCAACGTCAATTCCATCTCTGCTTATCTGATAAACAAAGGTTTAGTTACCTATTCTATTAGGATTCTGTGATTCTGACACCTCAAATCTGTCATCAATAAATGCAATAGGTTGCGTAACATCTTTAAAGCCCTCAGAATCACATGGTGGGGCGCGCATCCTGCAACTCTGTTTATCCTATACAAATCCTTAATTAGAAGTGCAATAGAATATGGCTGTCAAGCTCTACTACTTTCTGATAATAAAGTCTTCACGAAGTTAAACAGAATCCAATATAGTGCCTTCCGGCTCGCACTAGGCCTTAGGATGTCCACCCCCAACCGCGTTTTGCTTGCTGAAACTAAAGAACCGCCCTTACTCACCCGCTTCAGACAACTTAAAAAAAAGTATATATTAAAATGTCTATCTCACTCTAACCACCCAGTCATTCTGCTACTTTCAAACTTACTCTATCTACCGTACAACGGTAAAACCTTCAGGATCAAACCAAACTACATTCTCTATAAAGCCTTCTCTGCTGCTCGAAATCACATCAACATAATCTATAACTCGCCTAGCCCTCTCCCCTACCACTTTGACTACGCGGATCAGCTCTTCTCTCCAAAAATCAGTCTACTGGAAGGACGGTCCATCCAGAACTCCAAAGACCCGTCAAGTGAATTCAACAGCTGCTTCGATCAATTCCTTCATTCAGTCCCTTGCTTCTACACTAATGGTTCAAAAACCCCAGACAGCCCTCATACGGCCTCAGTGTCTTCTGCCCTTCTTTAAGCATACACTTCTAGGGCAAAATAGATTGCCATGCCTCAATTTTCTCCACAGAAGCCTGTGCAATTCTCCACGCGGTGTACTTCATTCTAGATAGAAAGCTATCTTCGTTAATCATCTTCTCGGATTCACAGAGTTTCTTAAATGCTCTTCAAACGTTTAGGCTTGAACAGTCTCAATCGTATATCATCTATCTCATCAGAGAAAAGCTTAGATAAGCCTCTCTAAACAACCAATCTGTTCGCCTTTTTTGGATACCGGGCCACTTAAACCTTCAAGGGAATGAGAAGGCAGACCTTCTTGACAAACAAGCCATCACTGTTAGCACTTTCTTAAATCGTAGTCTTCCGTACACTGATCTTCTCTCTACGGTTTCCACTTGGGCATCAAAGACCTGTTTAGCATTCTACTCCAATCACCAAGACGGAAAGGGCCTCTTCTATTTCCAGCACTGTTACTCTGTATCCAAATCACCCTGGTTCGTTAACACAAAACTCGACCGCTCTGTTATATCAACCTTCAATTGAATTAGATCAAACCATCACTCTTTAGCCGAAAGTCTTTTCCGAAGAAATATTGTAGACTCCGATCTGTGCCCGTGCGGGAACGGCTCCGAAACGGTTGATCATGTCCTATGGCGCTGTTGCCGCTTTTCGCACCTCAGGCTCGGTCTTCTCCTCTCCATTCGCAAAGCTAAACTCCCAATTACTTATTCGATTGCTTCTTACCTTAAATTAAATCATCCCAAGATACTAAAAATCCTACACCGCTTCTTCTCTGACGCTAGCTTATCTATTTAAACTAACCTGCTCCTCCTCAAAGTCACTGCAAGAATGTCAACTACACACCCTCTTCTTTCTTTCTAATGCTTGCTTTAATCTATCGCCTCTACTTTGTTGCTTGGTTGCTCCAATAAAATCGCTTCAATCCCATTTCTAACTGCTCCCTCCTCCACTGGCCTTAGGCTTCCTCCCAAGAGAGGTCTGCGAGCCTCCGGCTCTGGTCGCTTGGAGTGCCTCGGTGATTCGTCACCGTGGCATTCCTTACTGTGTTCTAGATCGTCGTGGGATATTTACGCCAGACACCCTACTGTAACACATATAAATTATTAAAACCCTGTGACCGTTTGTGAAGGTTAAATGCCCGACTGGTGGCATCTATGTAAAGAGAAGAAGAAGAAGAGTCTCGCGCCAAGTACAGGCAACCAGCTGTACAGGCCACAGCTCGCAGAAACTCTTTACCCGAGTCAATTCCTTATATCTGTGTTTGGAACGAAATATCTTATAAACTGCTATATATGAGAAAAAGTTATTGATACATTCACTATAGGAATTGAGGGTTCTGAATTGATTGCCACCAAGTTCAATACGATTAGTGTACGAGATCAGGGCGTATTAAGATGGCGAGCGAGATGATTTTATTTCAGTTCCGTCGTTGTCGCCGTCGTCGTCGTCTTCGCACGTCCATCAACTTTTTTACACGATAGATGGCGCTGACTGCTTTACCTTTACCTATTTGTATTCAGGATAGTGTTGTAAACTTACGAATACACAACACAATCAAATACACTTTGTACGTGAAGCTACCGTTCACATCAAATTTCCAGTTAATATAAGGTTGCTTTTACAATAGTATAGAATTATAAGTCGTTAGCCTGGATGAAAAGTATAACAAGATGTCTGTGGAGCGCGCGTGTGGGTGTTGTATATGTGTGCTCGACATAGCTCCTCGTATTTCAGATGGTAGTTTGTAGAGATATAGGTTGTCCAGGTGTTCCTCCCCGCAGTTTCCTATATCCAGGTGCTGGACGTGGAAGTCCAGGGTATCCAGATGTTCCGCTCCATAGTTTGTTGTATCTAGATGGAAGTCCAGGGTGTTCAGGTGTTCCGCTCCGTAGTTTCTTGCATCTAGGTGTTAGATGTGGAAGTCCAGAGTGTCCAGGTGTTCCTCTCTGTAGTTTTTTGTATCTAAATGTGGGACGTGGAAGTTCAGGGTCTCTATGTGTTTCTCTCCATAGTTTCCTGTATCTACGTGTCAAACGTGGAAGTCCAGGGTATCCAGAAAAGTGTACAACGAACGACGCTTTTGCATTTCGCTCACACCATAGTATCCTCTCTGTTGTTCGCACGGCCTGAGGTACATAAATAATGCAGCACACTCTCCTCTCTTACGTTTACCACACGGCTTCAAGAAACTGGACACCATTAACGACGCTTATATGCATTCAAGATTACATTTTCTTTAAAAATTTGTATATATTGTTACAATCGCTCTCTGAAATACGCGGAATGTGGTTATGTTTGATAAGAGATAGGAACGGTTAAATATTATACTGATCCTGTGAATATTGATTTAGAAAAGGTAGTTAGGATGGTCCGTTGGTCTGACTTGCCGGTATTGAACGGTACGTCCACGCGTTAAGTCGGCCCCTGTCTTTGGGTGCGTTCAGTAGAGATAACAGATGAGTGAGCGGTAACATATGAAACATACGGTTGAAACATTTTAGCGTTTATCGTCCATTGCATCGAGATTAGTTAAGCGAGCGATGACGGAAATATATTAAATAAAAGACCATATATCTGTCAACTAATGGGTAATATTATTTGAGATCGCTGTATTGTATTTTATCTGTAAAATCAAATTTAAAAAAAAATGTAATTGCCTGGGGTCAATTGAAACACATGCAAATAATACAAAATATAATAAGTAAACATGTTTTATTCATCGTCTAGCATTTCTTTAAGTCTTTCTTACATCTAATCTTTTCTTAACTGGCTTAGCTTTGCTTCGTTCCAATCTGTTTTCATGTTCTCTTCTTATTTTTTCTTTGTCAGGCATGTCTGTATAGATTGTGGATTTCCTGGTTTTTCTTGCCCTGTTTGGTAATTTCCTTGGAGGAGCTTTTGGTAGTCGTCGTACTGCTTCCGGCGAAAACGTAGGAAGCTCCTCCGACTCTTCTGGTGGTTCGAGAGTTGAAATAGAAGGTGATAGTGTTTTATCCTCAGGTGTGCTAGTATTCTGAATAGGGCCCTCAGTTGCCTCGATTGTATTTACAGGATTTGGCCTATCTGTTACAAATGCAGGTGCAAAATCGAGTTCAGTAAGCAAATGCCGATTAAATGGAACAATCCATTCGCTACTCTTTTACATTACTACTGCTTCCCGTATTTAATTATGATTTAATGGTGATTTAATAATTAATAAAACTTTAGGTGATTCCTTATCGAGTACTACTTGGCGGCTACTGCCGCCGCTGCCGCTGCTGCTGCTGCTGCTGAAATAAAATCATCTCGCTCGCCATCTCAATACGCTCTGATCCCGTACACTAATCGTATTGAAGTTGGTGTCAATCAATTCAGAACCCTCAATTCCTATAATGAATGTATCAATAACTTTTTCTCATATATAGCGGTTCATAAGATATTTCGTTCCAAACACAGGTATAAGAGTTGACTCGGGTAAAGAGTCTCTGCGAGCTGTGCCCTGTACAGCCGGTTATCCTGTACTTGGCGCGAGACTCGACCAAGTCTCTTGATATCTAAACAGGCAACAGTGGTTCAGTCCATTCTTTTCTGCCGCTGTTCTTAACGAAGATCCGGCTTTTACAGCTTCATAGGCTTGTTTGTACGTTGATAAGTCGGCCTAACCTCTCGTAGTCTTCCTTTGGCGTACCCTTGGCATCTAAGAAATAAGAAAATTAAATAAATAAACTGTTTCAACCGTACCCACAAAAAATGTTTCAACTGTCCCCAACTCCAATTCCAGGTATAAAACAGTTCACAGTAAGAATAATAATAAATTTGAATAAAAACTAATCATACAGCCATATTCTACAAACTTCAAGTAAAACGATACAAAACTCTCAATACTCTAACTTTAATAAAACCATAATAATTGCAAAAATGTACGAACAAAAATACTTACTTTTCCGTCAAAAAACACAGTGGGGCCTCTTATACACTAGCACAGCGAGCGAACAGCTACGCAACACTAAAATTCGTATTTTGACTTGTCGCCCGCTTCGTTCTCCCCTTGTACCCCTCAACACATCACGCACGGTGTCGAGATATTCGCTTTGTTTCAACTGTCCACCGTTTCAACCGTACCCAGTTTACCCTAGTTGTGCATCTGAACAGTGATTCTGTTCGTGAAAGAAAAAACAGTTCCACAACAGTTGTAAGATAATTTCCTGAACCAAGGTATATTTTAGCACTGTCTGCAATTTGTTGTGATAGCGGACGCCATATTGTCCAACGATTTTGAAATACGCTGACTAAAATAAAAGGAATGAGTAAAATTCAAATGTGTATTTTTTCACATGTGAATAGATCACAATTTTTTAATTTAATAATATTATTAACATAATTATTTCGGCTCGATAGATCCTGTAAATATTTTAAGGACCAGCTAAATACTATGGAAGTTGTGCGCAAACAGGATGAGTCTTCAAACAATAATAAAAGTTTGTATAATCAATCCTAAAAAGAAAAGTAAAACTGTTTTTTTCCCCTTAGTATAAGTATCAGAATGATATGATTGATTATTTTGATATTGTAGGTACTGAAATTGAGAATTTTAAATGCGACAGAAGTTCAACGAAATTTTTGTTAGAAAATTACACTGAGCGAATACATAACTTCCGTGATCCCAAAATTAAAAAGAAAATGCTATGGGCCGAAATAAAGCGCGAATTTGAAAAAAAACGGATATGAAGGGATTGACGAAGATATCTTGGATAGAAAGTTAAGGAACATGAAGAAAACCTACCGCACGATCAAATATAATAACGGAAAATCAGCAACTGGTCGTGGCAGAATTTCTTGGGAGTGGTTCGATCAGTTTGAGAAAATCTTTAAAGAAGATAAAACGGTGAACTATGGACACCTTATAAAGTCTATGAATGAGACAACCAAAACACTACAGCAGCCTTCATTGTTAGGAAAGCAGTCATTAGAAGAAACACTTACAGTGTTACGTCCGACGCGCCAGATCCCGAACCGGGAGTACGTGGAGGACGAACTTAATTATATTTTTGGGATTCTTGCCACTTTAAAATGCTTACGCATACCCAGCTGTTTTCTGCTGCTCTTTTCGAAAGTGCAGAGCGATGATCGGGGTCAAGATTTTTATGTTGTGATGAATGGAACGAAATTAGGTACCTTAAAAATGATGTGGTTAATGCCAAATGAGTGTTGAGAAATATGTGATATATATTGTAATAATAATGCACGAGGTTAACAATTCCTTATACATGTAGCTGTATAGGTCTACGTTGATGTTATATCCAATACACGATAAACGCTCCGCAATAGGTATTGTGTTCGTGTAGCTGTCGGGTTTATGTTGTTCGTGTTACAATGGTTCTGTGGAGATTGTGTGAATGTGTGTGTTATCTCTATCGTGTATGGTATATTGAGTTGTACGATTACATGCAATAGAAAATATATAAATGGTATTATAATGAAATTAATTGTAACGTAGTGAGCTCACCAGTGGTGAGAGAGAGAGAAATGCAATAGCTTGATTGAGATTGTTTCCCGAGAGAAACAATGAATAATTCAAATTTTCCAGAAAACGGTCCTTGTCCTGGCCGCTAGGGTAGGCACTAACACTAGTGTAGTGGTTGTTACACACAAGGACACTGAGTTTCGAAAGGGGTAGAACTTGTCACGATACACGGTTGGTTTTACTACTCGGCCCTAAGGTGAGGAGGACAAGATAGGCCCTAAGGTATCTTGGCCAGCACAACTATTCTCGAAATAAGTTCGCCTTTGACTCCGAATTTTTATAGGAGCAAGAATATGACTTCTTCTAATGAGACTCCTAGGTAGACTGCCCCTTTCGCAGCTCGATCCCGGCTCGAGGAACGCCAGGGCCCCAAGAAGGGATGAAAAGATGCTGATTCAGTACGTTCCAGAACCGTAGGACCGTCGCGGATTGCTCTTGGTTCCCGCGGTTTCGCCACATTATCGGCACGTACTTTGGAGTTCATGAGCCTAAAGTTCTCGCGTTTTCGCAAAGCCGTGCTATCCTCTCTCTCACACCCCTGGTGAGCTCCCATGGGAACATTCCTTACATGGACCGTTCCCATGGACTTACAATTCTAAGGGTATCACTATCTTATTTCTAACTTATGCTAAGGAGCAGCTAGGTGCACGTAAGACCGTGATTGATTGGCATTGTCGCTCGCAAAAATGCTAGGGCAAGGGGGTAGTTGGTGGAAAATCAGGGGTGTAGTTGCGTCGGACGTAACAACAGAAGGTCAGCCACCATGTGAACTACATTCTTATCCCAAACCTTCCCAACACATACTTGTCAGATTCTCAGTGCAATGTCGATACGTATCCCAACCATTATATTCCTTAGCGTTCTTTAATTACCCCTTCACAGGTCATACTAATTGTCGTGATGGATATCAAAAACGCGAAATTCAGCGGATGGAACCAACAGATTCAACTGTCAATGTATCTTTCACTTCTTCTGCCTTGTAATATAATGCTTCCTTTGATTCCACAGAGGAAAGTTCAAATAGTGGTCCGACAACATCTCATCTCTCACCCTCACGGATTTCACCGATCACATGTGCTTCGACGAGCAAACGACGTGCAAACGAAGGATGTAGAGCTTCGTATAGTCTGAGACATAAGCATCTGGAGGTAGAAAAGACCCGTATCCAGGAAATAATTATCTTGCGTGAAGCAGTCGAGAAAAGCAACAAGATTCAAGAAGAAAGAAATAAGATTCTAGAAAAAATGTTACATTCCTGTGACAAATGATGTTACGATTTATGTTATTTATGTTAATAGGAAAACTCCTATTTTAGTGTTTTTATTAATAATGTATAAGGAAATAAATATTTTATAATATTGCCGTAATAAGATTTGTTTTCTGGATTCCTTCCATGTTTTGCCATTCAACCATGCATTCATTATAATCTTTGTGCTCAGGTAATTCGTACAATTTTTCATTACATTCCAGATCGTTGCCATCGTACAGTTGCGGCAATTGATGGTCGGAAACCCCTCCAGCGCTTGTGTCTATCTCTGACCCGCACTCCTTCAGCAAACCACAACAAGTAGCGGATTATAGGCGTGAATATCAAAACTTTTTACTTATCAGTTGTTACCTTATGCAAGCCAGAATTGCTAGCATCTAACGCGGTTATTTAAACTGTCACAGTGTCGCACTGTTCTCTACTTCTATCTCTTAATAATACTTAATGTTACAGCTGAAATAGAAAATTGATTTGAAGTGTCAGTTAGCCAATTCTGAATGAAATCATTTTTATGCCCCCGACGAAGTAGCGATCCTATGTTCCTAGATATTTACAAAAATGAAACGCATCTAACTCATTGCACTAGTACATTTAAAGAGTCGCTGCCTGCAACAAGTTCTTAACCGGAATGCATACTGGACCGAGTATTATATCATGGTCTGACATGGAGGGATGGCAAAATATAGAATTTTACTTTTTGTTCGTAAAACGGTTGTTTTTAATTCTGTTAACTTTCCACTTTATGATTACTGCTGTGCAGCTTGTATAAGGTAACAATCGATAAGTAAAAAACTACATATAATCTGGCATAAAGCTGAACACAGCCGCGGCTTCCATCCGGAAACCATGAGTATTAATGATAATATTGACCGCGAAAGCCTAAAATCTCATACATATAATCTGTATTTACCTTTTTTACGTGGCATTTTGACTGACAAGATCGAGGGAGCTTCCAAGAGTGGGGATCCATACCTTTTGATAATCACGCTTATAGTCCGCTACTCGTGTGGTTAGCTGAAGGAGTGGGAGTAAAGGTTAGACACAAGCGCTGGAGGGGTTTCCGCCCATCAATTGCCGCAACTGTACATCAGAATGAAATTATGAAGAATACAGGCTGCTCCGATGATGTTATCTGCTACCTCTAAATCTTCTACGTCCAAAAATTTCAAATGTCTGAATTTTCCCTTTAGCAAGCCGAATGCACGTTCAATAATAGAACGCAATGAGCTGAGTTTGATGTTGTATCGGATTTGAGAACTTGTCAAATGTCCTGTATCTCTAAATGGTGTTATCACATTTTTCATAAGGAGATAGGCTGGATCATCGATTAAATGTTGATTTAATGGCAACAGTGGGGCTGTTACGTCAATCAATTTTTTGTATACAGGGCTGTTTCTAAAAACAGCAGCATCATGCATACGTCCTGGTAAACCTACGAAGCAATCGATAAATCGTCCTCTGCAGTCACATACAGGGTGTTCCGAAATTACCTGACCCGGAGGGTATGGCGGTGTTCGGGAGGCATCACTGATCACGAAAATGACC
>JARQSU010002280.1:0-10397 GCA_030142265.1 Calameuta filiformis
AATAGGAAAACATGTAATGATTTATGTACTTGGCCTCAATAATATGATTTCCATACTTTTTGTTAGAGGAATTCACAACACTCCTGTACTTGGCGTAGTTTTTTACACGTAAGTGTTTTTCGGGGGATAGCCTGTACATGAACCACTCCTCTACTGTTTAGGAGAATATCTCAGGAACTATCCACTCCTAACTTTTCAAATTTTAATCGTTTTATTATTTCTTCACTATCAATAACTAGCACAAATGTTGTTAAGGTATTGTCCTTAATTTCAGATGTTGCAATTTTTATGGCCACCAGTGTACTTTTAAACTACAAGAATTTAAATTAATAGGAATCTAAGCATTAAAAATAAAACAGAAATGTATATCAAATTGGACTGATTTTACCACTACATAATTCACATTTAATTTACAAGCATTTTAATATAATGATAAAATATTAACTATTGACTTATTCATAGGTATATTAAATAAAACATTAATTTTATTCTATTGCATGTTTATGTATTAGGATTGGGTCAGCCCAAAGTGTTATCATAAAAATATCTGGACCAATAAAGACACATTGGGCAAAAACTTTAAATCTTGATTACAATAAATTAATTCAAGATGGACCATACAAGGAACAATATCGCAGTGAAATGAATAAATGGGCTGAAGATATCAGAGACAGAGATTATGGTTATTTTTGTCGTGAAGCCATTGAGATGTATAACGGTATAGTATTAGGAAATGTAACAGATCGCATCTTCCACCTTAGTGTTAAATGATAATTAGAATAGATTACTATGTATGTTCTGCAAACAATGTTTGTATGTGAAAAACAGTAAAATTGCAAGATTTGGGCGTATCTTTGAACAAGATCTTATATATTTCATGGCAGAAAGTTATAGACATGATTAATGGAAAACTTACGTGAAAATGGGGTTAATAATCTTCAGATTCTGGTCAAATATAACAATTCAAGTTGAATCTACCTTAAAAATAAAATGAACGGAATAACATAACAATGTATTCTAGTTATTAGTGTAAAAATGCTAACTAGTAGTATATTTTATGTTTCATATGGGGATAACAATTTGTATAGTACGGATGAAAATATTTATACAGGGTGTCTCATAACATCCGTTAGAGTTTTAAGGGTGAAAAGTGGGGGACATTTTGAATCAAAAGTTCTTCCATTTTTTAACTTCAATGGCTATTTACCAAATTATGAACAAATGAAGTCGACCAACCACAGAGCGCGCGGGCATCATGTACACTGAGCGGCATTAATGGTGTCCCAGAGGAAGTTAGGGGAACAGTGGCGAAGCGAGAGTGGGGGCGGCCAGCATGTTAGAAGCAAGCCAGGCCGGACATAGTGGGGGTAGCCTCTTCCCCTCGCTCGGGACGTCATTTATGTCACGAGTCGGAGGAGTCCCGTATAAGAGCGTCTCTCTTACTCCTAGCGACGGTTCCCTATAGAACCCTCTCTCTCGTTGTTAGTGGTGGCTCTCCAAGCCTCTTTAGCGCATATAAGAGCGTCTCGCTCAAACCAATGGGCTCTCTGCCTTCCACCAATACCTCGTCTATTGTCGAGGACGTTGTGTCAATAAAGACTATGAGTGGAAGCAAGACTATCTGCCAAAAAACACTTACGTGTAAAAAACTACGCCAAGTACAGGAGTACTGTGAATTCCTCTAATAAACAGTATTGATATCATATTATTGAGGTCAAGTACATAGGTCACTAGATGTTTTTCTATTATATGATCTAGCACTGGCCCATCATTTTAATTGTATTTTCAAAATTTCCTATAACCTTTTTGCCACTCTTTTACATTACGATTCCTTCCCGTATTTAATTATGATTTAATGGTGATTTAATAATTAATAAAACTTTAGGTGATTCCTTATCGAGTACTACGTCCTCGACGATAGACGAGGTATTGGTGGAAGGCAGAGAGCCCATTGGTTTGAGTGAGACGCTCTTATACGCAGGGAGCGAGCGCGTGAGCGAGACGCTCTTATACGCGCTAAAGAAACTTGGAGAGCCACCACTAACAACGAGAGAGAGGGTTGTATAGGGAACCGTCGCTAGGAGTAAGAGAGACGCTCTTATACGGGACTCCTCCGACTCGTGACATAAATGGCGTCCCGAGCGAGGGGAAAAGGCTACCCCCACTATGCTCTGGCCTGGCTTGCTTCTAGCGTGCTGGCCGCCCCCACTCTCGCTTCGCCACTGTTCCCCTAACTTCCTCTGGGACCCCATTATTGCCGCTCAGTGTACATTTAAATTAGGTAGGTTCGAATCAGGGTCGGTATGAGCTATAGGTCCCATGTGGACCTATCAGTCGCACAAGAATTCCGATTTCTAGCATGACTTCCGTAACTGAAAAGACAGTTGTTGTGCGTTCGAAGGCAAGGACTCATTGCTCGAGATATCAAACATTTCAAAAGATAAAAAATCTTAAACTTATTCATAAGGTATAATGCAACTAATTTTGCTGAAGCGTATAAACCATATGTAATCCAACTTATTATAGTTTCGTAAAACGTCTTTGCCCTTTTGTGACTTCTTATTTCTATTGGCTCTCTTCTAATTTCACTTAATTTTGTACCATATTTGGTCAAGTCTCCTGTTTTAACATCAGGTGTTTTTATTGCATGAATTTTGATCAGACCGAGATTCAAAAGCGGATCTTTGAAGATTTGAAAGTTTTCATTAAAATAAGTAATTAAAGGAATAAAAGCTTTGTTATTGTCAAATACTCTTTCCATGTGTGAATGGAGTATCGCATCGTTGAATACGACGCTGCATCCGGGTGGGATCCACAAGATTTTTGTTCCATTTATAATTTTTGTCTTCTACCGTATTATTGCATATGATTGAGACACTCTCGGGGGACGTTGTACCGTATAACCATCTATTATTGCTTTTGAATTGTAGCCACATGCTGTGCGTTATCGAGACCAGTTTAAGAGTGCAATCTTCTTCGCTCAACTTTAATGGTTCGTTGACAATTTTACTCATACGCGAATCATGGCTTTTGATATAGTACTTTGGATAGACTCTTCTACAAAAATGATTGGATTTGAGTTTTACAAGTATGTAAGAAGTGTTCTTCGCTCGGTGTATACAATAGTTTTTCACCATTGGTAATGATAAATTCGTGAGGGTTAGAAATGTATTACATTACATTCTCTTTTACGAGTTTAGACGCAGGGATTACTCTGTAAGTTTTATAGTTTCCTAGTTCTAATATTCATATTTTAATAACATAAACAAGTCGATATTCTATTGCACTTATTGCTACTTCACTTACTTTTAAATATTCAAAGTAATTTCCATCATGAATAGGTATGGGCAGTTAATGTGAAGGCTTGTCCCACGAAGGGACTTTGCCTATGCTTCCTCGCCCGTTAGGCATACGCTATAAAACTTCCTTCTACTTCCAGTTCAACACACCACCCCGAGCTGGGCGATGGAAAACCCCAGCAGCGCCTGCCGGCGTTAGCAGGATGAGCAGTTTAGCCGCGAAATGGTCCGAAATACCCAGTCCTCGTTAACCGGGATCCGGGGCCATCTCGCGCCCACGGGGAACCACGGGGAGGCCTACTCACTAAGTCCCGATCTGGACTACGCCCTGACCCAATTCATTTGGGAACTCCCCTATATAGGTCTAGGCCCCGTTAAACTTACGAGCACGAGCCGTGGCTTGCACCGGGTTTTCGGGCCCACCCCTTAGAGGACTGCACCTTGAGGACATACAGGCGCTACTCGTTGCTCACGCCGGGTCCCCGTGCAAATCCCTTTGTACATCATTATAGCTTCGGCCCAGGAAACGCACAGCGCATATTCGCCCAAGACGCTGGCACTGGGTTAACGGGCCAAGGAACGCACCTTGAGGAAATAGACACTACTCGTTGCTCACGCTAAGTCCCCAGGCGCATCCCTTTGTAAATCATTATACTACGGGCCCGGAAACACACAGCGCGTTGAGCGCACCGAGTTAACGGGCCCGTTTATTTTAGCTCGTTCGAAAAATCGTTCAAATGCAATAAAAATCGTTCGAAAACGCTCTCATTCTACCTCCATTATATCCTCTTATCATTATACCCTCCTTTCATTATCGGAGTCCAGAAAACACACAGGCGCCACTCTTCACTCGCCACCTGGGCCCCAGACCCTCTCGTGTCTGCCATTAACTTCCCCGAGCGTTAAGGTACTACTGCCCCATCACCCCGACAAGGTTGCAGACGTAGATGGGGAATGGGTATGGGTATTATATTGATACCTTTTTCATTCCGAATTAACTTTATCGAGCTCATGAGCAAATCAGCTGGTAACAATTGATTGACCAGTTGATTTGACCGCCTTTGGCCAAAGTCACTGATCCAATTAATACTTGAATGTTCCGGTCTAGCCCTATCAAAGCTAGCTCGATCTCTAAGCACATCTCTGTGATCAATGAATCTCTTTGGAGTGCTATTTCTTTTTCCATCAGTTTCTGCAAGTTTTTGTCAGTATTTTTGAAAGTTTTATTAATTTCTTCAATTTTCTTATTATATTCCTTAAAATGGCCTTCGGCTTTTTGAAGAGTTAACTGTAATATGTGAGTTTGATTCCTAAATAATTCTCCAATTCGTTCATAGTCCCAAAAAGTATTTTACTAATTTTGCCAACGAAATCGAATACACTTCGCTTATTTCTAAATAGAATCGGTACGCCTGTTGCAGAAAGTAATTTATATTTATCCTGTCTAATAACTTCGAATTGATTTAGCATCCTTTTGATTATGTTTCTTTCTGTACAATTCTTTAAGATAAGACCTTCAATGGTATTTAGTCCTTGTGCTATTTCCGATTCTTCCCATGTCAACTCATCCAGGTTGAAATACGAAATTATATTATAGGTTTCGTGGAAAAACCTCGCATCTTCCAGGTATTCCATATAGGGTAAGCGGTACAATCGTTGGCTCCTTAAGGAAAAAGTCATTTGCACTCTGAAAATATAAATAAATACACGCTGAAAAAAAAAATGAAAATCACACCATGTTATAGGGGAGACACTTATCTTTTAGAACTAACTCAAATATTAAGAATTATCGTGATTTTTGATAAACCATTATAAGTATTTCGAGAATAATCCTGAAAACATAGTTATCGGCATACTTACTTCGATTATTAGTCATTACAAAAATAGTTGTTGGCATACTTATGATAGCGGTTGGTCCTTAGCTATACAATTGTTAACACTTCATATAAAACATTAATTTCAATCTCTTTATTCATATTAACAAATAATTTATGTAATTTCAAAGGCAAAGAACAGCTTATCTTAGAGTTAACATAAGGAAATACGGCATCAGTCTTTGACTTAGAGAGTCCATCATCAAGAGACTCGGTCGAGTCTCGCGCCAAGTACAGGGCAACTAGCTGTACACTAGACTGCATTAATGGTGTCAACGGTTGACGCCGTGCGGTGAGGTAAGAGAGGAGGATTGGGCGGCGCCTGCTCTCCCATCTCGGCCTGTACGTGCAACGCAGCAAGCACTACGGTGCGAGCGAGACGCCAGAGCGTCGCTCGGTGTGTCCTTGTTGCACAGCACGAGTATAAGCGAGACGGCAACAAGGCCCCTCACTCGCTGTAGGGAGCTTGGTGGGGGACAGCAGGTACCCCGATCAGAAACGGGAAGGAGCTACGCGACTTTCGGTAGTGGGAGTTATTAGTTACATGCGACGTGGTGTCTAGGATCAAGTGTCCGTTGTTGTTGTTGTTGTTGTTGTTGTTCTTGTTCTTCTTCTTGTACTTGTTCTTCTTCTTCTTGTTCTTCTTCTTCTTCTTTTTGTTCTTCTTCTTGTTCTTCTTCTTGTTCTTGTTCTTGTTCTTGTTCTTCGCACGTCCATCTACTTTTTTACACGACAGATGGCGCTGACTGCTTTGCCTTCTTTACCTATTTGTACTCTGAATAGTGTTGGAAATTTACGAATACGCAACACAATCAAATATACTTTGTACGTGAAGCTACCGTTCACACCGAATTTCCAGTCAATATAAGGCTGCTTTCACAATAGTTTAGAATTATTAAGTCTTTAATAGCATTCATGTGGAGCGTGTGTGTATGGATGTACGTATGTGTGTGCTTCGCATAGTTCCTCGTAAAAGTGACAGTTTTTAGAGATATAGTCGGGTCCGTGCATTTCTTGATATAAATTTGATACAAAACCAGTGTCAACTTTCTATATAGAGCATATTAACAATAACTCTAAAAGCTTAATAACGAGCATATAGTATTAGAATACTATTAGTACGTGCAAAGTAAGTACTTTGGAATTGCTGGCACGGACCCGCCAGGTAGTATTCGATAAGGAATCACCTAAAGTTTTATTAATTATTGAATCACCATTAAATCATAATTAAATACGGGAAGCAGTAGTAATGTAAACGAGTAGCGAAAACTTTATAGGAAATTTTGAAAATACACTTAAAATGATGGGCCAGTACTAGATCATATAACAGGAAAACATGTATTGACTTATTTACTTGGCCTTAATAATATGATTTCCATACTTTTTGTTAGAGGAATTCACAGCACTCCTGTACTTGGCGTAGTTTTTTACACGTTTATATCGTCTACATTCATTCAACGAGTTATTAGAACAGAATTCCTAGATAGAGCATCAGCGTTCGTATTGAAACTACGTTTCTTACAGCTTATCTCGTTGTCATAATCTTCTATTGTTATCCTCCATGTCGCGAGTCGCGAATGAGGATCTTTGTAATTCATCAACCAAATCAATGGACAATGATCTGTTACAATTTTTGTATTTACGGCCATACAGGTACGTAGGAAAATGTTTTACACACTAGACTATCGGCAGTAGTTCCTTTTCAACAGTCGAGTAATTTTGTTCCGCTTTATTTAAAGCTCGACTTGTATAGGCGATCAGACGTTCTTTTCCATTTTCTCTTATGACAATATACTACCTAAACCTATTCCGAACACATCGGTGGTCAACGTGAATTCCCGCGAAAAATTTGGAATGTTGCAGGAGCATTTTTCAAATCGAATGGCGTCCTTAAAAATTCAAAGTGACCGTGTGGCGTACTAAACGCTGTCTTTTCATGATGTTCCTTTTTTATCGGGATTTGATGAAACCCGCTTGCTAAGTCAAATGTCGAGAAATAGCGAGCGCTGCACTTCTGGAACACAAACAGAAAATCAGTAGGATTTTCTGGATATAAGGAGAGCAATACGAGAGCTACACCTAGGCCGTACACGAAATACAGCCAGAAAAACTATCAATAAACAGCACGGGAGCGTGAGTCAGCTCGTGATACCTCTATTGGTGCCCGAGATAGACTGCTTTGACAATAGCCAAATTTGAGAACTAATCATTCTGATTGGTCGAGATCCTTATGGCCGATAACTCTTCCTTTCCCTCAGCCGTCCCTTTAAACCAAATCAAGAGCGTTTCTTAGCGAATCGGTACGTAACTTTTGGCGATCCTCCACGGCCGCTTCCCCAGGGCATCGGGCGGCAGCTGGGCACCACATCCTTAATTCGGGTCAGGGGGTTCCTCCCCTGCCCTTAACCGTATCAAAACCTTATCTCCGCCCGCTATAGAGCCCTTTGCCCATCTCCAGTGGGACGCTGGTATTTCAGCCGGGCTTCTGCCGGTCCGTGGAGACGTCTCCGTCGGGTACTCTCCTCTGCCGAGCAACTCGGTACATCGAGACTATCTCTCCGCGGCAGATTTGAGCACCTCGACCTTAACTAAACCATAACGAAATCTTTTGAGAGCATTGACATAACTGTACTAATCAACCCGAGAGCGTAGTTTCTGAACAGGGTGGCGACCCGAGGGGAGCCGGAAAGCGAGAACGTTATCTGTATCGATAGCTGGAGTCGCTTTGTAACCGTGAATCGAAAAATCATGTTACAACTCCCCACCTCTTAAGGGTGGTTGAGGCTTAGAGATCGACACGAGAGCTAGAGCAAGCAAATCTAACGAGAGCCATTTATACGATTGAAATGGTTTCGTCGGTATTCCGACATGTTCGAGAGTGTGTTCTAAATCTTTATTATATAATTTTTTTTCTTTCGATAGCTTAGTATCCATTCCCCTTTTTATGTTCGAGAGCTAGATGATGGGGGCCAGAAAGATCGAAAGCCAGCCGGAGAAATTCCTCCAGCTCGAGAAATGAATTTTTCAGAAATTACTATTTCTGCCGATAGCTTGTCAATTAGACATTTAATAAGTCATTCCGTGAGCAATGGATGGTTAAAACTAGTTTCGATAGTAAGTATTCTTACCTACGGGTGCAAGCGAGAGCGAGACCGAATGAAAAAAAAAATATTTAGTAGGTAAGGCGAGAGCTGCCTGATAATTCGTCGGCACGAGAAGACTTTTAAACTTCACTATTTCGGGAACTGGGTAACTAGATCACTCGTCACCTGTGCAATCTCCGTAGGGAAAGATGGTAGAGAGCATGTTACGATCGTGAGCTAGTCCTGGCCCTTAGGCTAGACTCAAGTCGTGAACTAAAATCGAGAACTGTTTCAGGGACCAAGGTCTCCTCTAACGAGAAAGCAAACTGCAATAATCCGATAGCGAACGATGTCTTACCCGCTGGTTACTGTCGAGAGCTATTTAATTACTATTTCGCGGGTAAGCCAAGATCGCGCGAGAGATGTTTACTCTCTCGGCTCGAGAAACGGTTAACTTTTTTTTTGTCTAATTGCAATATCTCTTCGCATGGTCTTTTGACAAGACTGTGAATTAATTCAAGAACGATGAATCGACTTGATTCCTTAGCGAGATCGTTTGCTTTCTTACCCGTTGTTTACGTGCGAGAGTCTTTTAATTTTCACGGGTAAGGCGAGAGCAGCACGAGAGATTGTGTCTCCCTCGGCACGGGAATAATATTCAAAAACAATAATATCGAGTACTACTATTCGTTTACAGACAGAAATAATTTCGGTATCTTTACGCGAGGAATTTTTTTTCTTTCGCCGATTTTTCGGATATTCCTTTTTCGCGTGCGCGACGAGACCTTACAATCTCTGTCTGCAGTATTGAGAGCTGAGGTCGGTTATCCTTGTTGTCGTGAGCTAAGTCCCAAAGACCAAGAAATAATTTTATTTCTCTCCGATAGCGAACGAAGCTCTGCCCGCAGTTACTGTCGAGAGTTAATTAATTATTTTGCGCAGGTAGATCGAGATCCCGCGAGAGATGTTTCGTCTCTCGCTACGAGAAAGTATAATTTTTGAACGAGAGCAATAAATCGATAGTTAGTAACGTCATCCCGCTGGTTATTGTCGAGAACTGTTTATTAGGGTCTCGCGGGCTGATCGAGATCGCGTGAAGGTATTACTCCTTGCGCTCCGAGAAAGTACTCAGCGTACGCTTATTTCGGGAGCTATGACGATAGCGGGCCTCGTTCACCTGCTGTTTACTGTCGAGAGTAGGGATGGGCGATGTTGAAAAAAAAAATCGATGTTAAAAGAATCGATTATTTAAAAAATCGATTATCAAGAATCGATGTTTCATAAAAAACATCGGAACATCGATGATTTTGTATCAGTAAAGTAGAAAAAGATTAGAAATCGAAAATATACGTAATTGTATCTTGAATTCCGTGCGTATAATTATAACCAATATTATTTGTCTTAATTGCGTCCAAATAAACTCGTCTTCGCAAATACATGATTTCGTTAGGTTTTTAGGTTCTTTGGGGAGATGATAAAAATTGAGCACGTGTACTAAATAAAATCAGCAACATAATTTTATTTAATTAAATATGGTCGAGTAAGATGTCAAGACACTTTGAATAAATATTGATGTTCTAAACAGCGTCGAATGATCAGTATTCATGAGTACCCGTTCTTGGCGAATCCGTCAGCGATTTGAAAATTTGCTCGTACATCTAAGAAATGAATATATCAGCACATATGCATTGCATGAGGGTTGGGATTCATGCACAATTGTAAATATAAAAAATAGATTCTTTCAAACCAAACCTTCGTAAAATAATGTCAAACCATTTAGTGAAAGGGTCATAAAGCTTAAGCACATTTGAGATGATTCGATATTATATTACATTCGGATTAAGGATACAGGAACTTTTTTCGATCATAGAATTTGGGCTTGGAGAAATATAATCGTAAAGAATAGTAAGCTTCAACCATGCGCCGAAAAAGTAGTTTGTATTCATTCATTCAGTCCTAAGACGTCGAATCTAAATTCGACGAGGTAAAACTAGGTTAAATGTAATTTCAATTATCCAGCGGATGCATTTATGCGCAGAAAAAACCAAACATAAATATATAAAGTGTTACGTCCGAACCAGAATGAAGGCCAACTACCTAATCTGGTGCCTTTACCGAACCGTAATATACCGATATTTTGC
>JARQSU010002281.1:0-10270 GCA_030142265.1 Calameuta filiformis
GGATTTCGATTCTTATGAATGGCGGCATATAAAACTTTCGAGACTTATAATATTCAAAGCCGAAGGCTTTTGAAGACAAATTTATGTTTTTGTTACTTGGTATTTAGATACTAACACCAAATTCATCGGTTTGTTACTTGGTATCTAGCCACCAACACTAATTTTTTATTTTTGCTACTGGATAAAAAAGTATCAACACACCAAATAACTATTGGTTCATAATGTGTCCAACTCTGGTTGGGACGTCTACCTGGCTAACTGCCGCGTCCCTCTCGAAAGAAGATGCTAACCGTTTGAAATATGCCAAGATACAATCAATTCAATCCACAAAAGAAGCGAGAATTGATACGAGATTGCAGAAAACCATAAAAAGCACGAGCAGCGAACCCACCGTTGAGCCTATTCTTACCCCTCGGAATTCATTCAAATTTTATTCACGTTACTTCTGGTCGTTCCTTTTCTTTTGGTTACTTCTAAATTTCTGTTATAAAATTTAGAGGCCTCGCTAGCTACTACGGCCTAAGTAACAGTACATCTCTAAAATTACTAGAATGTTTCTGCGAACCTATTACTGGAAACAATATTTTACAATATTTATAAAATGAACGGGACTGATATTCGCTAATCGAGATAAGTAAAATTGCTGAATTCGGTAATCCATTAACAAAGAAAATTCAACAATTTACAAGGCTCTATCATACTACAAATATATAACAAATTCTGCACAATATTCACAATATAATGTACAAGCTAAATGATACTATAACAAATTTTACGTTAAGTAATGTTAACAGACTCACGATACCCTTGCGCTAAGGAAACGATTCCGCAAGGTGAACACTGTATAAGCGATGATGCAAAACAAAATAAGAACAATAAACGATATCAGATATCACCGATCTTTGAGTTCGCTATTGATTAGTAATTTGTTACCCGTTAGAGACTATAATATAATGAACCTTGCCTACGCAATAACTCGCGCACGCTCATAGGTAGTCGCTTTACAGATCCATGGATCGTTGGCTGAATTCTTTTTGAAATTTTAATTGTTACTGCGTTATCACCAAGGGGATGTTTGCGTGTCAACTTCGAATCGGAGGGTATGAAAATCCGACGATTCAGGGCAAAATCAGTCAGTCTGCCCCGACTGACCGACCAGGGACTGGTGAGTTGCTGAAGTGGTCGTAGCACCTCGCTTCAACCTCCTAGCTTCCCCGCAGTAACTCTAAGGGTCCGCTGCGAGGGACTCTGGTAAGGATTTTTCGCTGGTACTGTAAGGCACTTATCCAAATTATGCCAAAAACGAAGTTCAGGACAAAGTCGGCGGGCGAGCAGAATGCGACGCCAAGGTATCCCGACTACCTTCGTTCCTCCTCTTCACGATCTCATATCAGTCTAATTGCAAGTCTATTTAGCGGACGCAACTATCAGATCCGACCCCTGTCAGCCCTACCACCACAATCTTTGACCTGTCCAAATTGTCGATTTGATGATGTCAACCCTGAATTGTCGATTGTGGATTAACGGCACAAAGTAACACAAATGTAGCACAATTTTCAAAAATAAAAAATTCGAAAAGTGCTGGGCTAACTTCACACGGGTCAACCTTTTCCCGTCTGTGAGACACCTACCGTCATCTCTTTTTGACATTACGGAAGACTTACCGTCCAGAGCTCCCCGATTCTGACACACGTGAGTCCGCTGTCAGCCAGTCTGGAAAACCAGGGACTAAAGTACGCGGTGTCACCTCCCACGACTCCCGGCGGAGCAGAATCGGCATAGAGGCGAAACGAAAGACACGCCGAAAAATTTGGTACACGATAATAATTGTCATCTCTTAATAAATCGGGTATATAATAAATAAATTTTCTAATAAATCGCTCATCCTTATACACCAAGTAGATAACAAATTCACGTATCCAATGTTGATCGGGAAAGCGTAAGACACGACACTGCGACATGATCTATTTCACACTATTGAAAATTAGGGCACCTCATGAAAGCGTCATTCACTGCCGTCCTACTCGCTCCAGATATTCGCAAGAACACAATCTTCCTCAAACGGTAACGATACGGTACGATAATTATACAAACCATGCAAGACTAGAACATAGTGATCATTTCGGCCGATCACAGTGATCAATTTTAATCAATTACAATTAGTGAAATAATTGATTATTAATTTTTTAAATAATCGATTATTCTCAACTCCGAATAGTTAGTTTCCGATTAATTTCAAACTTATAATTGTTAATAAGTTAATAATTTTAAGTTCCCTTGCAAAACAAGAATGGGTATTGGGGGAGATATGCTTGAAATGCATTTTCTACTTTGCTTTTGTCTTATGGAGCATGCTCCCTTGGTTATAAATTATAACTTATATGTAATTGAACTTGGTACAAAAATCAAAGAAAATCATTGGATCTTGTGGACGTTCGCCGATATTCCCTGGGTTTCCAGAGTTTCGGTCTGGCTGTTGGGTCGTCTAGCAAGCGCACTCCGTCAGGCTCGTAGGTGGCATTCTCGGGTCCCGCAGCAATCAAATTTCTACTGAATCCTTTCTGATCCGCTTAAAAATCACAAAACACAACAAACCGTTCCCACAAGGGAAATAAATATGAATGTAGAAAATAATACAGTGCCCACGTCACGGAACTTCTTCCCCACCCTTAGAGCCCCACGATGTAGACGAAAAAATTGCACGAAATTGTTTGCGACATGCATCTAAGATATGACATCACAGTATATGCACGAGAACCCAAAGGAATTGGAGCGATTCTGTCTTGCAGTATTTATTAATCTTCTTATAAAATAAATATCATCACCTGCAGTTCTAGTAAGCGCACTGACAAGGAAGGTATTTCAGGTGTCCCCCTCCGATTTTGATGAAACTCACATATATCGTAGAGCACGAAAGTGTAATTGTAAGTGACACGTATTTTTGCATCTATCCCAAAACGGTTTTAAAGGGAGAAATGCAGTTGAAATATTTAAATGGAACTAAGTGGAGGTTAATGCTTATGGCGAATGATGAAAAATGCATTTTTTCGGTTCTGATGGAGTAAATTCCTAAAAATGTATAAGGGTTGAAAGTTACAACATTTTTATAACAAATGAACTATCGATCAGATTTCAATGATACCAATTGTATTTGAAAGAGATTAAAAAAGTAGTAGCCACCTCTTCGTTTCCTGATCCCTTTTTAGCGGGATTCTTCGTACGCTCTCAAAGTCTTGCGAACTTTTGTATCCCAAAGGTGTTGGAAGTCGCTGAAACCGATTTTGAACATCAAATGTTTAAATTCACAATTCTAAATACTGTAATAATATAATTTTTCTATTTTTACTTCCAGGGGTCTTCAAACGCATTCTATCACGTTAATATGCGAACATGTAACTTTGGGAGCGAAATTGCATGTTATTTTTTTTACTCTTTCAAATGCAATTAGTTTCATCGAAATCCGATCGATAGTTTTTGTTATAAAAATTTTGCATTTTTCAATCATTATAAATTTTAGGGAATTCACCCCATTAGCCGAACAAAATGCATTTTTCATTATTTGCCATAAACATTACCGTGCAATTGGTTTCATTTATATATATCAAGAGCAAATGTGTGAAACTGCAAAAATTGCACTGGGAGTCTCCGACGTTAATGGTTCATTTCACTCCTTAAAACCGTTTTTGGGCAAATAAAAAAAAATACAAGTGTTGCTTAGATTTTTGTGCTCTATAACATATTCGAGTTTCATCAAAATCGGAGGGGGATACCGGAAGTACCTTCATTCTGAGACGTACTTCCGGTTTGCGGTATAGCCAACAAATATCCTCGGCCGCTTCCAAAGAATCCTTGAAAGAATTCTGATTTTGGACGTCAGATGCGGCTTCCCCGCATCTATTTTCAATACTAAATTCGATCTCGCGAAATCTTTCGGCTTCTCAATCTCAGCTCGCCGAAAATAATAAAGGGGAGCGTGGGAGAAGAGAAAACTCTGGAGTCATCAGATAGGCGTGCATAATAATTGCACAATGGATAGTATGTCCTTTTATTAATATCAAATAAATGAAAAATTTTCTAATGCAAATTCCATTGTGTTCAGCGTACTCCCTAACGGCGGCTGCCGACTATTCCAAATATTGACAGTTATCCTTTCCAAGATCTGTTCCTGTTTGGGAGTTTCTGATCGAATTCGCGGATGTAAGACAGTGAGGCTAGAGGAAGGCTAAATGTCTACATCATGTTAAAAGGAAAGTGTAAGGGTCAAACAAGGTATGAAAAAAGCGTTATCTGGTTTATGAATAGCGTGTTAGAAGATAACAATATTGCATTGATACTAATTGTCTTCACTTCAAACATCTTTTGTAAAATTAAGTTGTTAATGGCCGCAGTGAATGCAAAATAAGATAAATCACGAGACAGGTCAATTATACTTGTGGGCACAATAAGTTTTATTGTTAACGAATGGTTAAAAGCACAATACGCGTTGCATTGGTCCAGAGAGCGTGTTCCCGACTGACTGTTAGCTGCAGCGGCCGCAACAAGAAGGAGGGCGCTACGACGTCGCTGTGGCGTACGTCGGACGGTCCCATGTCGACCGCTTCTGCTACACACGATCGTCCCGAATCGCATCACGCGCGACGCTTGATTTCGATCGCGTTTCAACATAAGTCTTAGTACTCATAATTTCCCTTTGGCTATTTGACTTTTGTATCGAAAGTCGCTGAGCTGTCCTGAAGAGTAGATATCATACCACGAAAAATAAAGTTTGCCAATTCATTAAAATAAATTAAGTTGACCTTGAAATCTCCCGAGCACTTCCGTCTGTCAAAAGAAAAAACGTTAATACTGTTCGAAAGTCATCTCTGCACTATGTAACTATCGTTTGAAAGATTTTTTTTTAATATGTTCAGAGATATTTAGGGTGGTAAAAGTTATTGCCTCACACGGCATAAATGTGTTTATCAATTTTTACAAAACAGACCTATAGTTGATTAAGAAGCTTTTGTCGCTACCCTTCATATTAGACAAAAATTAGAATTTTTTATATTATAGTGCAGTCAAAGTACATAAGTAGTATAGCTGTGGGCATTCTGGACCAGGATTCCTGTAACCGACATTTACCAACACTCTAGAACCTTCGAAAGTGGGTGTCCGCGCTAAGTTGGCAACGTGTGCGCCCACATTTTCCGGAAGTGACGTCATCAAGATTCCTCGATTCCCAGAATTTTCACTCGATTCCAGGAATTTTGCGTCACGTTCCGAGAATTTTGCGCTCGATTCCAGGAATTGATCGAGAACATTCTAGAACCTTCTAGAAGATTCGACGGTTTGCGTCCGTGCTAAGTCGCGAAGGATCGCTCCCAGAGCCGGTGGTCCTCTCGCGCGACGTTATGATGAAGCCTTTTGCCCCCCACCCCGGAAAGGCTTCCAGAAGCTTCGATGAACCCCCTTCCTCCCTCCCCGGGTCGTGTAGATTTCAGACGGCAGCCTTCAGCCGTTTTGACCTTGAACGTTATCTCGCAGAATTGCGCATCGAGGATGCAGCCCTCCGGAATGCAGCATCGATTCCAGGAAATCTTTCGGCTCCCGTCAGCCATTAGATTCCAGGAAGCTTCCGTGCAGGTTCGTGCAGGTTTCGAACGGCAGCCCCCGTGCCGAAGCTTTCGATGACTCCCGACCCCCATGCAGACTTCAGGCGGCAGCCGGACATTGTTTTGATCTTGTTATTCAGGGTATCGAATTACTCGCAGAAGATAAGCGACCCTTTGTGCATTTCCGAATGCGCGTCGGAAATTTTAAAGTTCGAGCACAAAGTGCACAATTCGGGTAGGTGCCTTATCGCTCGAACCGATGCAAAACGATTCCAGGAAAACCTTCAGACCTTTGTATAAAAGACCCTTCGATTATGCGCAGCGATCATTGTTATTCAAGCCCTCAAGTGCATTATAAGTGTCAACAAAATGGATTCTGCAAAGTGTAAGAAGTTGATCGAGATTACGGAACGGGTATATAAACTTCTGAAGAAAGGATCATCGATTGCAGAAATTGAAAAATGGGCGAAATTTGGCACTCAAAACATTAGACTTTTGAATAAAATTTTAAGAAACGTTACTGTTACGATCGGAGAGAAAACCAAAATTTAAACAACGATCGGAATCCTCAAATCTCTTAATGAAAAATTTTAAAAACAACTTCAAAAAAGAGGTGAAGGAACAGCGAAAGAGAGAAAAATTGACAAAGTGCGTTGGGATGAGTTGGAATCTGCCTTTAAGGGAAGAATAAGGACTGGAGTGATTGCAAACTTGCGACACAACGACTTGGACCGTTTTTTGGGAGATTCCAAAAAATTGTTCACTGCTAGAGTGAAAAATGCGCTTCGAAAGGCAGGAAACTTGAAAGTGAACGTCGTCTTGTGTTGTAAATTGGAGACGATGAAAGGTGGCGAGATTGTCGAGGAGCTAAAGTTCTTCAATACTAAGAACGAAGTTATTCTACCGTCCACCGATGTCAGCGACTGGTTTAACACAAATGTCAAGGAAAAGTTATTAGCTAAGGTTGAAGACTTTCAAGAAAGGGAATCAGGCCAGTCATTGGTAGAAATTATAAACATGGCGGTGAACATCAACAAATATACTCCGATACATGGTGGCCTGTCTACCTTCATCGAACTACCAAAGGATGTGCAAAATAAAAAAGCAGTATCAATTTATCTAACTCAGCAAAATTCGAATAAAAAAGTAATTCACCTACTTATGCTAGAAACGAATATTTACTCGAATGGAGATGACATAGATTTTACAGATTGTAATGTTTACCACTTTGCTTGGATCCGGAATTTGTCTCGTTTATTGAGATCTCAAATTTCAAAGCATCATGGTTGCATCATACTGTGCGATAGATGCTTATGCCACTTCACAACAGAAACTTCTTTCGAAAACCATAGACTCGACTGTCTAAATATAAATAAATACAGAGTCGAATTACCAAATGAAAAATTAACAAAATTCTAAAATTCAAAAATTATAAACACAAAGAAGCTGTACCGTTTGTTATATACGCCGATATTGAGTGTATTTTAGAGTCAGTTTCGGATACTTCTGAATTGTCAAACACAACGATCTATCAAAACCATGTTCCACACAGCATCGCGTACTATCTACAATTTAATTTTGATGACTCCATCTCCAAATTTGAAGCCAATCGTGGAAATAATTGTATAAAGTGATCTTGACTAACGTGGAAACTATAAATGGCAAGTTTATAAGGATCCCTGTTCAAACATAGAGGAGCGGCGGACAGGGTACTGGCCGACAAAGCTTGGAAGCTCGTTTTCGCTAAAGACGCGAGTCTCGCTGAGAAGGCGGCTGCCTCGTCCGTAGCGCACGTAATGGGTGCCAAGTCGAAACTCGGTATCGGACTCAAGAGGAAGAAGCCAAAGACTGTTATGCTGAGGAAAGTTATCGAGGAAGCCAAACGATCGATGATTCCTAGCAACGATGCACAGGTAGCCATCAGATCTGCTCTGAAGGGTGCACAATCTGCCGTCAAACGAGCAGGTGGAAAGCGCAACGTCCGCACGCCGCGGGTTCTACCCGTACCGTCCAAAGTCGGAGGCTTCCTGCCGTTCCTCGTTCCCGTGTTGGCGGGTCTCAGTGCCGCTGGAACGTTGGCAGGCGATGCTGCAGGTGTAGCCAAAGCCGTGAACGATGCGAATGCAAATAAGGAACAACTCAAGGAAAATCAGCGGCACAATAAGACGATGGAAGCAATCGCATTAGGCACAGGACTGTACTTGAAACCCTACAGAAAAGGACTAGGCCTTCATCTGAAGCCAAAAAACTTGAAATGAAACTACCACGCCGAGTATTGACCGATGCGGATCTGCTAAAGTACGCGAAGATCATGCAGATTCCACATTTTCGCGGAGTCTTTATGCGAAACGCTATGCCGAAGGGTGGGCCGTACAAGTACGAGTCGGCAATCGTCAATCTCGACGACGAAGATGGTCCAGGAACACACTGGGTCGCGTACAAGAAGCTGAACGATCGAATCATTTATTTTGACAGTTTCGGCAATCTTCGACCACCGCTAGACCTTATCGGATATCTCGGTGTTGGTAGTGTAAAATACAATTACGAGCGATATCAGGACCCCGATACTTTTGCATGTGGACAATTGTGCCTAAAGTTCCTATGTGGACAATTAAATCGTAAAAACAAGTATCGTCTGTATAAACTTGCTATGTAATTTCACAAAGTCAGTTGAGCATTTGCAACCTGCCTGTTCCTGCACGATCGTATCGTAGAATACAGTTTGATCAGTGGTAAAATGGAATTCATCGTGGACGTACAAGGTTTCAAGAAACCCTCGAACGAATTTATCCTGAAGGAGCTATCCGTGATTGGAGTCGGCAGCAATTTCTCCGAGCCTGCAACGTTCCTGTTTCAACCACCTTGTCCATGGAAATGCTTACCCGCCAAGTACAAGAGCATGAACTTGTGGTTGGAGCGTAATTTTCATGGGATGTCTTGGACCTCCGGCGATGTACCTTACAGCCACGTTAAGAAAATTCTTCGAGTCATTCTGCAAGATGCCTCCAGGATCTACGTGAAAGGGTTGGAGAAGAAGATCTGATTGGAAGCTTTCATAGGGCGATCGGAACACATCGCGGACCTGGAAGATCTGGGATGCCCTTCGCTGCAAAACTTGTGCAAGAACTTACTCACCCGGTGCTCACACCATCATGCTCCCCATTTCCAATGTTCGATGGAAAACGTTAAATTGTTAAGAAATTGAATTTTAGAGTGAAGAAAAATGTATTTTTTGATAGCGAATAAAAAGACAAAGATATAATAAGTTGTATATTTATTCAACTCGCATTCATGACATCCTCGCTGGTAGAAATGTTGAGAAGTTGTCTTCGATGTCGACGATTATTCTCATTCCGTATTTTGTTTGGATCTTTCGAATACAACTAATCTTGTAGTCCTTTTGAACCTCTTCGAAACGACCCACTTCGTTAATTTTTGAGAAATCCATTTTTCTTAGTTGATCTTCAAACTTTTCACAAGATTATTAACGTCTCTCTTCGTTTCACTTCCTCAAAATGGAGCAGGATCGCTTATTTTTCACCGACAATAATGATGCACTCGATGGTTTGATGGACAATGATCGCTACGCATCATCGAAGGGCCTTTTATACGAAGATCTCAAGGTTTTCCTGGAATCGTTTTGCATCGGGTCGAACGATAAGGCACCTACCCGAATTGTGCACTTTGTGCTCGAACTTTAAAATTTCCGACACGCATTCGGAAATGCACAAAGGGTCGCTTATCTTCTGCGAGTAATTCGATACCCTGAATAACAAGATCAAAACAATGTCCGGCTGCCGCCTGAAGTCTGCATGGGGGTCGGGAGTCATCGAAAGCTTCGGCACGGGGGCTGCCGTTCGAAACCTGCACGAACCTGCACGGAAGCTTCCTGGAATCTAATGGCTGACGGGAGCCGAAAGATTTCCTGGAATCGATGCTGCATTCCGGAGGGCTGCATCCTCGATGCGCAATTCTGCGAGATAACGTTCAAGGTCAAAACGGCTGAAGGCTACCGTCTGAAATCTACACGACCCGGCGAGGGAGCTAACTAACGTTCATTATTCGCCGACCCGCCAACCAAAGTAGTTGATTAGTTTTGTCTAATTTTTCCGCTTGTTAGCTACAACAACTAGAGTAGTTGTTCTATCCCAAGTTTGTTCTTGCTTCGTTTTATAATAAATTGTGTTTATTTGCTTGTTCAATTCGATTTCGTATTTTTGCTATTTTAACTCCAACCTCTTTTCAGTTTTATCACAGTACATCAATCTTTGGCGGCTCTTAATCATCGAAATCCAGATAAGCAACTTATAGTTATATTTTTTGAAGGAACTCCTTAATTTCATTAAATCACAGCAGATGCTATAGAATCTCCTAAGTTTTCAATTATTTATTTGATGGCGTATTTCATTTGTTTTAGTATATTTAGAATCAATTTCAATTCATACCCAAAGTTATTTATTCTTCCCATGGTCATTAGAGGTAATTTGAATTGGTAGTTGGAATTTTTCGTGAATTTTCGGCTTACTTGAAAAAAAAAACAATTGCCCCGCCAATATTTTCATATGTGAAATGTCATTACCTGTCAATATGACCAACTCTACATATAGACGAGGTCATTATCAATATCGTTAGAGAAATCAAATTTCTCTACGATAAAAGTCATCGTGACTTTAAAAATG
>JARQSU010002283.1:0-10046 GCA_030142265.1 Calameuta filiformis
TTTAGTAAAGGTTCACTCGTGACTTTTCAAACATTTATTTTAAATGTAAAATTTAAATTTTCTTGAATTTTAAAAATTCTAACAGTCCCTTAAGGATGTATTTAGTAAAGGTTCACTCGTGACTTTTCAAACATTTCCTTTGAATATTGAATTTGAATTGTCTTGGAAACTGAGGATTCTAACATACCCTTGAGGGTGTGTATTACGTGTCTCTTCCAGTATCTCCTTGGCTAATTTTTTAAATTTGATTTGATTGACTGTCGACTGAGAATGCTAACCGGTGCCATACGTTGTGACGTATGCCGTCCACCGGCGTAGTCTACAAATAATCACGGCCACCCCCAATGTGCTGAAAAATCGAAAAGATTCACGAATCGAACACGATAGACCTGTTGGGCGCCAGGTGCGGTCTCTCCGATAGCCGGCAGCTTCCTCCTCGCCGGCGTCGGGATTACGGCAGGGAAATTGCTCTCGCCCGCCGCCTCCCCCGGTCCCACCACCGCGAGCGGCGTTGGCGGGCTCGGCGCCGACTCCTCTCGGCACTCCGCCCGCTCCAACTCCATTGGTTGCTCCGCCATTGTCCTCGGTCTCTGTAAATTCAGAAGCAGAATTAATAGTTGCCCCTTCGGCGGGGTGCAAGGCCTTCAAGTCCTTTACGTGTAGTTTGCCCACCGAGCTTCCGGCCTCATCTACTATCTCGTACACTACCGAGGATATCTTCTTGGCCACCGTATAGGGTCCGGCGAATCGCGGTGTCAACTTCGCGGCCACGTAATTGGCCGCCGAGGACAATATTCGTTGCCTTTTCCACACACGGGCGCAAACTCGGAAGGTCCGAGGAGATCGCCTGGCATTGTAATACCTTGCGATATGTCTTTTCGCCAGGTCCCAGATGCCAGAGAGCCTCTGCATTCGATCGGCCCAGTCTTGAATTGGCCGTGCTTCTCTCTTTCGCGGCGATTCCTCGGATCTTTCCCCTCGCGTCACTCTCGGCTCCCTTCCCAAGTTCAGGAAAGCCGGAGACGCCTTCGTTGTTGAGTGGACTGCCGTGTTCACCGCGTAGCGAAACTCCGGCATATGCGCGTCCCAATCCCTATGGTCGTTCTCCAGGAAGGAAGCAATCATCGTCTTCAAGGTGCGGTTCACCCTCTCCACGGGGTTGGCCTGCGCATGATAAGGCGGCGTGGTGGAATGGTAGATGCCAAACTCTGTGGTCATCTCCTTTACTGCTCGGTTTACGAACTCTGTTCTGTTATCCGTCAGCAGAACCTCCGGCGCCCCGAACCTGAACACTATCAGGTCCTCAAATGCCTTGACGATGTTCTTCTCTACCGCTTTCCTCAGCGGGACACATTCGATCCATCGAGTGTACAAATCTTGAAACACCAACAGGTAAGCAAATCCATTCTTACTCTGCGGAAGTGGGCCCATCATATCCACCGCCACTACCGTCCACGGCTCGTCCACTATGCGGCGTCCCATCATGCCGGCGGGTCGACTTTGCTCGACCTTCTGCTCCTGGCTTAATAATAGTATTGGGCCGCTCGGCGGTACGTCTTCTGGACCCCCAGATGTCCAGCCTCCGGTACCGAGTGTGAGGCTTTTAACACCGTCTCCCTCTGTGCCGCTGGCACCACTCGTTTCCAGGCATCCAAGTCCTCTACCAGGTCCTGTTTCCGGGGATCCGGTAGGTGATGATACAGGACTCCGTCTTCCACCAACCATCCTGGGAACTGCTACGATCTTTCCTCGACCGCTTTCAGCTGCTGCTCGTACCAGGCGTCTTGCGGGCCGCTTACGGCCGCCGTCTGTCCCGAGTCCTCCTCGAACATCCTTGACAGCGCGTCCGGTAAGTGGTGCAGTGCCCCTTTTCTAAGCACAATCTCGTAGTCGTACTCCAATAGGTCCAGCGCCCATCGCGCTAGCCGACCATTCGGATTCTTGAGATTGTGCAGCCACTTCAGGCTATGGTGATCCATGACCACGGTGAATTGGTATCCCTCCAGGTATGGCCGGAATTTTCTTATTGCCCAGATTACGGCGAGGCATTCCTGCTCCGTCATCGTACAATTCTGCTCAGCTGCCGCTAATCTTCGGCTGGCGAAGGCGATCACTTGTTTGCCGTCCTCTGACGTCTGCGTCAACACAGCGCCTATCCCTGCCGAACTCGCTCGGCCGCCCCTATCCTCTCTAGGATCGTCACCAGCCATTGCAGGTGCTCTTCGAACGTGTCGGTGACCATGAAAATGTCGTCCAGGTACGCAAAGGCGTAGGGTTCCATCTCTGGTCCGATCAATCGGTCCAGCAGCCGTTGGAAAGTTGCGGGTGCACCGCTCAATCCGTACGGCATCCTTTTAAATTCGAAAAGCCCTTTTCCTGGGACCGTAAACGCCGTAATCTCCTGCTCTCTTCGGCCAGCGGAATTTGGAAATAAGCCTGACTTAAATCCAGAATCGAGATGAATCGGGCCACTCGAAGTTTGTCCAGAATGGCCGCCATGTAGAGCAGCAGATACGCATCCTTCGTGGATACTGCGTTTACCTTCCGGAAGTCGATGTAGAAGCGGTATTTCCCTGACGGCCTCTTCACCATGACGACTGGGCTCGACCATCCTCTACTTGACGGCTCTATCACCCCATCCCGAAGCATGTTGTCTACTTCTTTATGCATGGCTTCCCGTACCTTCGGGGAGACCATGTAGTAGCGTTGCTTGATGGGTGCTTGTCCTTGTACGTCAATACGTTCCGTCAAGCTGGTGAGCCCTAGAGGGGGGGGGGGGGGGTGCCCTCTGGCAGTCTCCTCGCGAGCAGCTCTTCCATACTTCTGGTTTGGCTTTCGCTCAGCTCGGACAGCCCTGCACACTGTCCCTCGTCGTCTCCCAGGGCCCCGATCAACCTCCCTCGGGAATCCTTCTCTCCCATCCTCAGGTGGTAGGTATCCCGAGCATGATCGATGACCATTCCGAAGAGCTTCATGAAATCTCTTCCTAGGATGCATGCGTATCCTAGTCCGGGCATCATCCGTACTTCCAGCACTCCTTCCTCCGACCCCAGGACCGTCTTCACCTTCACGCGTCCCTTGACTACCAGGCGGGTTCCATCGGCCACGGCGACTGTTTCCGGTGGATCGGCCGTTTCGGTCGGCCAATTCTCCGCCCACGCCTTTGCCAGGTTCCCGCCGAAGTAAGAAAGCGCTGAGCCAGAGTCCAGTAGCGCGAACGTTTCCCGCTCTCCGAGGACAATCAGCATAAAGTGTCTGGAGTCCTCAGGCCGGGTTATTAGGCCGCGTGCAATTTCCATATGGAGCTAAGGGGGTTTCCCCCCGAGTACTCCGCGTACTCCGGCGGAGGCATCACTCGCTCCTAGTGTGCCCTCCACTTGCCGTTTCCCGATTGGAAACCAGGACACCTCGGGCACGTTCTACGTTCCACTCCGGGAGCGCCGCAACGGATGCAGAAGGGCCTCTTGGGATCTTCGCAATCCGGGTGTCGGTGTCCGGTCCGCCCGCAATTCCAGCAGGTCGCCCTAATCCCGGTCCGTACACCAGCTCCCCCTTTCGGCTCTGCATCTGGCTTCGGAGTACCCTTTTTGCTGTCCGGAGGCTCACGTTCCGCCGCCTGTCTGTACAGCTTCTTCTTCTCACAGGTAGCCGGCTATTCTTCTTTATCGACGGCGGCTAGCCCCTTTCGGGCCCGCGCCGTTACCGGCTTTCTCCTCCTTCCGGATGAATGGTATTCTCGCCGTCTGCCATCCAGGCTGTTGCTGTCGCTCAACGAGTCTCTTTTACGACGGCGTTCGCAGCGGGTCTCCTCGTCGCTCTCTTCGGAGGACGTGGAGAAGTCGTCCCTCTGCCTCCTCCCTCCATGCCCTCCCCTCGAGTCCGTCCGGCGATGGCTTCTCCTCCGAGGGCCGTCTACCGGCCCTCGGGAGTTCCTATGTTCCCGTCTTCGGCCTCGAATAAACTCTTCCGTCTCTTCCAGTTCCGCCCCTATCCGCATCAGGTCGCAGAACGAGGTAATCTCACTCCGACGAAACCGTCGGAGCAAGTTCGCTCTCAGGTTCGCCACCGTGGCGTCTACCTGTTCCTGATCGGACATCCTTGGGCGAACATGGACTCTGAGGAGCTGCAAGGCCTCCGCGAAGTCCGCCATGGACTCTTCCCTTCCCTAAACGCTTCCGTAAAGTCGACCCATTCTCTCCATTCCTCATGGGACAACCGATACCAGCCTCTGGTCTTCCCATCCAGCAGTGCGGGCAGGGCGGCTAGAAGCTCGTCATCCATGAGCGATGACGCTTGGCGCTCCTCTTTTAGCCGCGCCAGGAACTCCTCGGCTGCGTGGTCCTCGTTGTACTTGAACCGCAGGCCCCACTTCCGCACGATCTCTCCTGGCGTCCTCCGCCCCTCGCTGGACGAATACCCCGTTCGCTCTCGTATCGGCGGATCCCTATATATATGCCCATCCCGCCGCTCCCTGCCGATAGGACGTGCAACCGCGCTCCAGCGCGCGCTCGGAATCCTCCGTTCTTCATCCACCCTCCGAGTCGACGAATGAGGGACCTCCGGCTCTACTTCCGGCTCCTCCTCGGACACCCGCCGGCTAGCCCCGCGGCGGTGATTTTCCGGGTTCCGAGGTGCAGCTGTAGGCTGTTCTTCCGGGTCGGACCGCTCGGAGGCCGGCGGGTAGAATATGGTCTCCCGCCGCGTCTGTCTCCTTTCGGCCGGATATACCTCTCGCCGTCTCCGGTTCGCTAACGGTCAGGAGAGTTTCGTCTGCGCGACCCCTCCCCTCTCCTGCTTCGCACCTAGGTGCGTTTCCGCCAGCTCCCACAGCTGATCACCAAGGGGATCCCCCACCCTTGTTTGGGCAGGACTCCCCTCCGCCGGCGCGGCTCAGCCGTCGTTTCGGCGGTCGCCTCGTCGACGGGCAGTCTCCCCTCCTCTGGTTGGCCTGCTCTCCGCACTACGCTGGGAGCCAGGTCTTCCTCCCTCCACTCCTCGTGGCTTTCGAACCGCTGACGTACGGCATGCCTCACCAGCCGTAGGCACTGTACCCCCTCGGTCCCTTCGAGATTCAAACCCAGGCCCTCTAGAAAGGCCGGCAGGTCGTTCTCCGCTAGGCCTACTGCCCAAGTCAAGACCGCCGTCTCGTTCGCGAATTCCGGCAACATGCTGTTATCCTGGGAGGGTACTCGCAATCGTTTCTCGCGCACGGAATTTATCCTTGCCGGTGCCTATTACAGAAACCCGATTGTTTTCCTAGGCACACTTATTTCGGCGGTTAACCCCTTTCGTCGGTTTGTTTTGATTCCGGCCGACCTTGAACTCCTTGTCACACTTGCCGGCCGCCTAGCCGATATCGGCTTGTCGTCAACAACAAACTCGACCTTCCCGAACGTTCTCTATCTCAGGCCCCACGTTGGGTGCCAATTTTGTGACGTATGCCGTCCACCGGCGTAGTCTACAAATAATCACGGCCGCTCCCAACGTGCTGAAAAATCGAAAAGATTCACGAATCGAACCCGATCGACCTGTTGGGCGCTAGGTGCTGTCTCTCCGCACCGACGTTCCTCCTATGACCGCTTCCTCACAGCCTCAGCTAGCTGAAATTGATAGAGGGGAACGTAGGGGCGACGAGAAGTGAACAGTTCGGGGTACGCCAATGATAACGCCGTTTAGAGTTCAAATTGTCCGTTTATTCGAAAAGGATAACGGGGCCAGTACAAGCCGTCCCGACGCGTACAATAAGTCCCCAGCGGCGTTCGCGGCCCTCCAAAAAGGGCCGCAGGGTTAACCTTTCCCCCACCGTCCCTGGCTTGCCCTACTGACGGCTCACGATCCACTCGCGACGCGACTCGCGGTCCTATCAAGCTCGGTGGGCGAACTTCTTTTCCACGCGAAGATCTCCACAGATTAGTGTATCTCACGCCTGACCACCGATCTCCGCTCGGCTTCGTGAAAGAAACTATCCCGGCTCTTCCTCGATGATCACACGTGCAAATAGAAGAGCCGCTCTCGGCGGTACTTACCCGTGCAGCGGCTTAAACCTCAGATCCTCGGACCAATCCCAAAAAAGAAAACCCAGGCGAAGTGAGAGGTAGGCGGCACGGCTGGCGTCACTGGAGGACTGCACTTCCGTTTTTTTTCTTTCTTCCCGTCTCAATCACTCCACACCACCAAGTATTCAAAAATCAGGTCCGTTGACAAAAGCCGCGTTGAGACACTAGAGATCACACCGAAAGAGAAAATCGCCGATTACCGGAAAAAGATTAAATTCGGCAAATCCGAAGATAGCTGAATCTCATTGTCACCCATTTGCCGAATTTAGCCGAAGGAATTCCCCGCTTCTCGGGAATTCCTTGCCGCTTGGTACCCCCCGTCTAGCGGGTGATCAAAACAAAAATACCCCCTTCCCGCGGTACCTCGTCTTCCAAACAGCCCGCCGGGACGTTCAGGCGCTCAGCTGACGGATTGCGGGGAGCGGGCGGTCGTCGGCCTCATCGGCGTGGGCTATTAGTCCCCTTTTGCCTCGCCATCCGATCCGCCCTCCCGCCACCGACGGCCGAGTTCCCTCCTGACCCGATCGCGCGGCCCTTTAACGCGGCGCCGGGAGCATTACCCTTAATGTAACGCGGTGTGCCCACCCTGGGCTCATGACGCCACGTTGCAACGTAACACAAGCAACTATAGGATGCTTTTAGTGATAATTGTTATATTTTATGCTCTCGCCATTCATGTGATTTCTTGGTGTTACTTGTTTTGTATCATGTATTTGTCGCGTGCGCTTCTGTTACTTTTCGTTGCTCCAGCCCCCGCGATTGACTCTTTCCTATTCGCGTAAACCTCGAGTAACAGCTAGAGAACGGGATTAAAGATTGTGGCAGGATCGTGTTGGTTATTACCATTTCTTCTCGTTTGTAGCGCCCGGGATCGGTCTACCGGCTGAGAAGGATCGGACTAACGGTTAACAAGAAAATTCTATTAAAATTTGAACTGCTAGGTACGGCCCTGGGCCGCGAGCGCGTCACGAACCTCCCCGTTCCCCGCGAATACACGCTACTCCCGCGCCTACGAACTCGCCGAGCTCGCCGCTCACGCGTGTGCTCTTTAGCGAGGAGCCGTAAACCGTCTTAGGCGCACACGAAAGCGATTATACCTTGTTTCGGAGACTGTTGTTTAATTTTACAAGTCCAGCGGATGCTTAGTATATTCGTTCCGCAATATTAGTGTCTTTTTAGAGTTCTTTCCGCGTTAGTTTAAGCAAATTTTGTATTGTACTCCTGCCGCATTACGGTCGACTCATTCCCGCGTATTATTTAGCATAGCGAATAGTCATCAGTAGAATCCGTATATATCACATTTTTGGAATTATATAGAGTCCACGTTTAGAATTTCGCCAGGTCAATTAACTGGTCGATTAAATTAATGAAGTTTCTCGGATTGATATTGGTTCTCTTGCCTGCTCATATTTAGTAGCATTTGCTTTCCGCATGTACCTTCTTAGATTAACTTCACTTGAGTTTATATAGAATCTCTTTCTCGGCTTGTTAATGTAACGAAAAGGCGTTTCTTTTATTTCCTGCCGCCTGCTTTTGGTCTATCTATTGTTCTCTTGGCTGGTCGCGCTGTTCTAATTGCTTTCGCCTGTATGTTATTCAATAAAGCTCTGGTGCGTTAACACTATTTAGTGCTTTTTCCTGCTTCGCGCTTTACCTACTCTGTTCCCTGTCTGAACGCCACCACGCTTCCAACTAGCTAGCCGCCGGACAGGGCACTTCGGGGAAAAACTATTAATTAGCGACTCTCTCTCCTCCGCAGCTTGGTGAATACCTTACGGATCGGCCGTTGTCCCTTGGTGAATATCGACGGGAGATTATTTTTGGTGACGTTTTTTTTATGAACGAGGGACCCGTCTTAGGTTGGTGACGTGGTCCTCGCTTCCGTAATATTATTGTTTAGTTTTAGTGTAACCCGGCCCTTTCCGAATTGGGTAAATTAATTAGCGACACAGAGAGTGTGTTGCACTTGTGGTACTCCCGCGAGGGATACCTAGCACCCAACCCGTTAAGTCGTATTGTTGGAAGGAGGTAAAGAGAGATAGGATCATTGTGGGTCGTTTTTGCGCACATAAGAAATAAGGTTGTCTATCCGTCAATTGGTTTTTGAGGTGGTTGAAAAATTCTTACGTTGCAGTGTTATGCAAATTAGCTGGATCACGCGATCAACGGTCGAAAAATTTTCCATTGACCTAATCGTGGATAAAACTGGTAGCATTAAACAAAAACTGGATTACGTTTTCGCAATAATTATAAGGATAACAATCTCAAGTTTTAGATTAAGTTTTATTCATAGTTCAAGAAGTTAAAAAACAAAATGTGTAACTTCTTAATTACATTACTTAATCATAATCTAATTATCATGAGATGTTTATAACATTTAAAGAACAAATATGATAATGGTTTTAATTAGGTTAATTATGTATTAAGTATAACTTCTATAACCCACTCGAAGTTTTTTATGCAGTATATGTTTAAAATCTAGATAAGCCTCATTAACAAATCTTTTAATAAGAAACTAGGTATTAGATCACGCTCACTATGTAATGTGTAGGTTATCAATACGAGCACATGAGGGTTAAATGTGTACTTAGCGCAGAGATTAGACTAGGTACATGGCAACATTGCAAAAACTAACTTAAAATAAAAAAACTGGATATGATGCTTACAAGTCATCCAGCAGCTCCTAAAGTAGTATTAGTGACAGAAAGTATCATGCTAGACCCAATATTATCACTTTTCTATTAAAAACCCAGTTTGAACCGGATTGCATAAGTTTAGATGCAATACCAATTTATGCAAAAACCAGAATAGCTATTGTGAAGAAACAAATCACAGGTGATTTCTGACGATGATTCGCGGAAATAGATTCAAGTAATTAAAATTTAATTCATTATTTGAGAAATTCTATTGAAGTCACAGAAGCAAGCTAAATAAGGCAAATTTCTCTCTCATGGGTTTGTCAGCGAGCGAAAATATTAAGACTGACTTAGTAATATTCGATTTTCATCACATACATAAGATTTTGTACAAACATACGTTAATACGAAACTAAAATTTTATCATCTAAGTTGTTTGTAAGTGTTCACGGGTTATGTACTTGATTGTCCTTAGTGGCCAATCAGAAGTAGAAAGGGCAGAAGTCCTCTAGGTTGAGAGTTCTATTGAAGGGAAAACCGGTTATAACCAGTTTAAGTTTAACGGCTTCTCGTAAATTCTCTCGAACCGGCTCAAGGCCAAACTAAGACTGAAAAACCAGATTTGTTGCTCACAAAAATATCAGGGTAACAAGCGGCAACTAAGGTAATAAGTGATAAGTGCGCCAAATGGTTATTTATAAGTAAATATTAATTTTTCTTATTCCTAATAAAGAAAGTGGATGTCATGTTCATATTAGGTTAAGGAAGATAAAAAACCACTTTTTCACTTATTGATAATTTATTCTCCATAAATTTAAGTATAAATTATTGTCGACATATTACTTTTTTAATTATTAAGTTAAACGAAAATTGATGTCCACGGATAGATGACAATTTACTCTAAGTGAATGTGTAAAGGTAAGTTTAAGTTATCGGCAATAATTAATAAACCCACATTGGAGGATAGGGGTAAGGAGTGGGGGCGCTTGAGGGATAGCGCGAGCCCTACAAAAGGCGGGTAGCTCAGAGCTCGTGAGTTCAGTCTTCTCGGGACGCGCGACCGCGTAGCATCGCTCTGTGCACCTCTCATACGCATTACACGATATCGTATTATAAGTATAGTGACGTGATTTTTCGATTCTCGGTCACAAGGCGACTCCAGCTACCGATACAGATACCGCTCTCGATTTCCGGCTCCTTTCGGGTCACCACCCTGATCAGAAACTATGCTCTCAGGTGATTAGTACAGTTATGCTAAGGCTCTCGCAAGATTCCGATAAGAGTTAGTGGAGGTCGAGGTGCTCGAATCTGCCGTGGGGAGATAGTCTCGACGTACCGAGTTGCCCGGCAGAGG